>CM069900.1:2292571-2305327 GCA_036034705.1 Thielaviopsis punctulata | reverse complement strand
AAAAAAAAAAGGCAAGGATCAATGCCAACCAACGCCCAGCTTGGCCAAATGTCTCTTCTTTTTTTCCAGTCAGAAAGGGAACTTGTGACGTTGAGATTGTGTTACTCTGCGTGGTTCAGCAAGCTACTACTGGATTATACATACATACAGATGCTACTCTACATATCTAGCTCTTTGGAATAGATTCATATCGTTCCAATCACTTCCATTCTCTGGTTCTTTCTTTTCTGTTTCCAGACAGACAGACAGACAGACAGACAGACAGACAGACAGAGGGAGAGAATGACCTTCTTGAAAGAGGCACCGTGCTATGTGTTTGTTATTCACCTAATGCCCTTGTCCCTTGCTTAGTTGGAATCTCTCCCAGCATCTGAGCCAACCCGGTTTATGTACTACTAGTTCATACATATATCTTCCGCTTTATGAAAAGAAATTTTAGCTAGGGACTTGTCTGCTATTCCAATGACTTTTTCTTTTCTCGGCCTCCTCCCCTTGTCCGGCAAATAGCTTGTCAAACTTTGCATAAACACACATAATTTCCAAGAATAATATGTGAACCAAACATTGTGTCGTTAATTAACCCGCAAAATCACAATTGCATTTGTGCATTACATTACACTATCATGAGCTGGAAATGAATGGGAATAAAAAAGCACACACCAGTAAACCCAGGCACAAGCATAAGCAAAGCACAAGCACAAGCACAACTCAGTCTTCTGCCAGCTTTCCGGATATCCAGCATCCGAAGACTTTATTCTCTCTCTCTCTGTCTTTCCTTTTTCTCAACCCCCCCTTTCAAATTTCACGATACATATGGATTTTATTTTCCCCTTGTTCTTCCTGTCTTCAACTCCCGAATATGGTTTTCTCGTGTTGAAAGAGCAATGCTAGTCCGGATGAGCCACACAAGGTTCTTTTTCTTTTCTCATTATCCATGCGCAATATGCTTCTTCTCTCCCATTCTTACAAGTAGCTCTCATCTCTTCCAACTTTTCCATCACTTCTTTTTTTTTCCTCTAACATGCTGACGAAAATCACGTTGACGATCTCTCTTTTTTCATTTCCCGTTTGGATGCTAAAAACGAAACAGTGCGTTGGCTACATACAAGTACATTTGTTCAATATATAACGCATTGACTTATACTGACGCCACACTGCCTACACGTACATACATACATACATCCTAGCTGAAAGGCTGAGTTATATATTACTTCGTCAAATGGGAATTTCGTCATTCATTTTGTTTTGTTTTTTCCTTCATCTAATAAACAAGAAAAAGAAAGTCACAAGTTCAAATCAATGCGCGATGTTGTTCTAGGGTCTTTAGGGTTATACGCGGCCGCGTTTCTTCCAATGTAACTTGAATGTATGTGCTTGATTATGTAACTACTACTACTACTACTACTACTACTACTACTACTACTACTACTACTACTACTACTACTACTACTACATGAAGAACGCTTATCTTATCATTTCCCGCGAGTCTTGGACCTTGCACGGAGGTGGCCGAGGTTCTTTGATTTCAAGAAAGAAGAATACATACATACATATTTACATATTGTGCAATATAAACAACCCCTTGCATACACTGACCCTGGGAGACCTTCATTCAGCTTTCTCTCCCCCACAAAAAGAGTTTGTTGTAAACCTAACCTGTTCATACCCAAGGACTCGGGACTTTTGGAAATCACGATCGGCTTTTTATATTCATTTTCTTCTCTTTATCGCTTTGATTTATTCTCAGCTCGTTCTTTAATTCTTCCTTTTAAATATTACCTTTTTTTTCCCGTCAAACAAAATGCCCCTACACATCTCTATCGACAACCTCCGCCTCACCATCCCCGCCGTCCCCATCTCCTCCACGGCTTTTGCGCCTTTTGGCGAGGTCCTTGAAAACCCACGGCCAGAAGTTGTGCCGGGGACAGCCGTGGCAGACGCTTTCTTTGCCCCTTCTTCTTCTTCTTCTTCTTCTTCTTCTTCTTCTGCTGCTGCCTACTCTGCCGTCCTCGCTAACCAAGGCTCCGCTATCAAATTCCAACACATATCGCGCCCCGTCAACCTTTACGGACAGGCGCGCAGCGGACAAGCGGCGCAGGCAGTGGTGAACATGTTTGTGTGTGGAGCGCGGCAGCTTTCTCCCTTTCCTTCTTCGTCGTCTTCGTCGTCGTCTTCGCCCGCTGCCCGCTACTTCTCTGTACGCATCCTTGAACGCCACCCATACACCACCCAGACATTCATCCCGCTCTCTGGCCCGTCACGTATGCGCTATCTGGTTATTGTAGCCCCGACCTTGGCCACCCCTACATCCATGCCCGTCCCTTCCTCCTCCTCCCTCTCTTCTTCTTATTCTTCCCCCGCCCCCAACCCCCCAACATCCCCCCTCCCCGGCTCCGGCCTCCCTGACCTCTCCCGTCTGCACGCCTTCATCCTCACCGGCTCCCAGGCCGTCACCTATGGTGCTGGCACCTGGCATGCGCCCATGGTCGCCCTCGGGCCGCCCGGCTCGGCGATTAGCTTTTTAGTCACGCAGTTTGCTAATGGCGTGGCCGAAGAGGACTGCCAAGAGGTGGAGTTTGCAGAGGGTGTGAGTGTGCGTGTGGACGAGGACAACTATGGGCTATGGAGGGGGAAATTGTAGTGGTTTCTATTCTATTCTCATAGTCGCTGTTGGTTGCCATCACTTTTAGTGATGTAGTAGTAGTAGTACTAGTTGTATTGTGTATTGGTGTGGTGCATACATACATATGTAGAAATATATTAAGAATCAAAATCAATCCTCCCCCGTCACATCATCGTCATATCCGCTCAACAACCGCCAAATCTCCCGGCTATCAAACATTGACCGCGCCCGCACAGGCAACTCGCGTCTGCGGCCATACCCGCCATTTATCCCCAGACTCCTGAGCACACGACACATATCCTCGTCCCCACTATTGGTGTCGTCGCTGTCGACCTCATCGTAATCATCACTATCGTCATATATGACGCTGTCGTCGTCGTCGTCTTCAAAGCTGTCAACATCCATGTGATAGTCGTCCACCAGCACCGGCATCGGTGCTATCGACATGCCATTTGACGCTGCCGCCACTGACGCCGCCGCCAGGGCCAATGTGCCCGTTGTCGAGGTACTCTTATGGCGGTCTGCCTTTCCCTCCGTCTTCCCCATTTTCGTGTCTTGCTTTTGCAACCGTTGCTGCCGCCTCCGTCTCTGTCCCCGCCATCCTTGCCTCGCCCTGCGCCCATTTACAACCTCCCGCTCCACCCCCTCTGCCACAACCTGCGCCGCCTGCGACAGCCGCAGCTCCGCCTTGTACCTCTGCTCAAACACATCGACCTCGATGCTGAAACGCGTGAGCACATGGTACACCCACACATCCTTGCTCTGGCCCGGGCGGTTGCACCGCCCAATGGCCTGCCGCATGTACATGTCATGGCTGTACCGGTCCGTGACTAACGGCGCTGCAAAAATGATGTGGTTGGCCATTGTCAGATTCGACCCGGCCGACTCGGTCGACATCAGGCTCTGCAGGAGCACCGCCACTACGCCGTCTTGGAAGCGCGAGAGCTGCTCGGCGCCGTCACGGCCGTCGGTGCGCCCAAAGCCGATTCCCGCTGCCTCCAGCGCTCGCGCAATCTGCTCTTTCAAGTGGCCAAACTGCACAAACACCAACACCCGGTCGCCGCGCTCCGTAATCTCGCGCACCAGCGCCACAATCTTGGCCACCTTGTCGCTGGGCTGGTACGCTGTGATATGCGCCTCGGGATCCGACGGCAGCAGATACTCGGCGCCAATCAGCGCCCCGCGGCTCAGGCATCGACATCCAGAAACCATGCAGTAAAAGTCTTCGCGCGCATTAAACTTGTTAGCACACCCGCAGCAGTACATGTGGCCACACGTGACCATAACGTTTGCTTTGCTGCAGCCGGAGATTATGGCTTGACCACAGACATGACATGCCAAAGAAGTGGCGGCCGTCTGGCGACACCTGCTCAAGGCAAGACATGTACGGATAAGCCGCAGCCGCTGAAAAGCCGGCACAAAGTGGTTCTTGATGCCACGATCCACGCTCTGCGCCGTCAGGATAAAGTCGTCGAGACCGGCATCGATTGATGCGCCACGAGTAGTTTTGGTCTGGCCGTAGAACGGATGAGCCGCCGGCAATAGACTGCCAAACTCAAAGTCAGCCTCGCGCGCTTTGCCCGCTGCAAAGTTGCTGAGCTTTGCCGACAGATGCTCAACCGAGTCATTCGGCACGCACTTAAGCCCGATGGAGCGGCAGCGGTGGAACAGAGCCGCGTTGGGTCCGGAAAAGCCGCAGTCAATCTCTGTCTGTTCCAGGGGCGTATGTACCTCATCCCGGTCACGCGCCTTAGAAATCAGACTGAGAATCTCGGCCGTGTCCGGCGCCCAGCTCTGGTGCTGATCCATGGCAGCCTGGATAATATCAAGCAGCTCAGCCCGCTTCTCTGCAGTTCCCCGGTACGCCGTGGGACTATGGGCCAGCCAGAGCATCCCGCGAAACAGCTTGTACCGCTCAAAACTTACAGTAGCCATGTTGGACACAGCCTCTTCCACATTCGGGTACCAGTCCGATACAAAGAACTTGCCGGGTCCAGCCTCAAAACCGGCCCAGTGACACCCGGAGAAGCGCGGCCGGGGATGGGCCAGACGGGCCTGAAGCTCGGGCGACATTGGCACGCCGTCCAGCAAAAGCTGGCGCAAAGCAGTCTGAATCTCCGATGTGGCCGACGGCCCAAAGATGTATTGGGCAATGGAATCGCGAAGTTTCGTGGCACTGTTTTGCTTGCTGCGGCGCGGATCGGTTGCCGGGGCCGTTTGGATGTCGAATTCCGGGTCCTGCTCCAGCCTCTCCGACAGGTACACCAGACGATCCCACTGGGCCTTGAGCAGTTTGTGCAGCGTCTTGACCTGCAGAGCCTGTTTCTTCTCCAGCTGCTCCAGCAGGGAAGTCATGCTGTGCTGGGCAGTCTCGTGCAGATTGAGTTTCACTGTAGGCGAGTCCATGGCCTGCAAGAGCTCCATGACGCGGCTGGACGAATACACCATCAACGCCTCAACAGCCACGGCCAGATACTTCTTGGTGGAAATCGGTGCCGGGCGGCCGTTGCGGTCAAAGCGAGGCCCGGCCAGACTACCAATCATCTCACGCAGGTCACCCTGGATATCTTCAAACACCCACTTGGCATCAAACAGCGTCTGCTGAGCCACATGGTACATGACCGAGGCAATCGAGTTCATGGTCACAGGCACCACCAGCTCTGTCAGTCGGTAATCGCCCTGAACAGCGCAATTGCGACGCACAAAGTGGTGCAGAAAGTTGCGTGCCTGGCCATCGCGCTCCACCACAAACGCCGCCGACTTGAGCTGGCGATACGACCGGAAGCGCTCCGGCTGCGTCATATCCCGCGTCGACGGACCTTGCATGATTCGCGGCAGATGGCTCGGAATCGCCGGCTCCTCCCGCGCCACGTGGACATTGAGTAGGCCGGCCATCTGGCAGATTTGGCCAACATGAGCCAAGGGCGGCGTGCCCGAGAGAATCCATTTGGACGACGCCATGGCATACTTGAAAAAGAGCGCTACATGCTCCTCCGTGTACGAGAACTCGTCGTAGACGATGCTGGTGAAGCTGTACATTTCAAGCAAACTGCCGTGACGCCACATATGGCCCGGACGCCCGATTCGTTTGCGCCACGTCTGATCGAGCTTGGCCACATCTTCGCCAACCATCTTTTTGCTGTTGTGGCCCTTGTGGCGGCGGGAGCTTGGGCGGACTTGGGCCTTTTGGGCCGTGCTGACCTGCGCAATGGTTTCCTTGAGGTGAGCTTCAGTCAGAGAGTCAAAGTCTACATTGCGGTGTTTTGCTTTTGCGTCGTGGCCCATCTTCTCTGAGCTTTTGTCGGCACGGGCACGGGCATCGGCATCGACATCTCCGGCCGCCGGTCTCATCCAGCTGATCACACCTTCATACCAATCCGCCAATTTCCGGCCCCCCTCCTTCTCGCTTATCCGCAACTGTCCACCCACAATCGCCAGCCGGTCCAGCCGGGCCTGGGAGAACTGTAGTGCCGCAAACGACACAATCACAATGTCGGCCTTTTCCACCTGCGCCCGCTTCAGATCCAACATCTCCTTGCGTGTCGAAATCACATACACCGACCACGGCTCCTCCTTGTTCTGCAAAAATGCCTCAATCTCGCTGCACCACTGCCGAATCAGATGCGTCGGCACAATAACCAGCGAGGCTTTCACATGAATTATGCCGCTGCCAACGCTGCCGCTATCCACAGCCGCCTTCCGCTGCTCCGTATAGTCCTGTGTCGCCCAGCGCCGAAAGTCCAGCATGGCCAGTGTCACTACTGTCTTGCCGTAACCGACTTCATGCGCCAACACGGCTCCGCGCGCATAGTTCTCGCGCGCTGATTCGCCGACGAGCCGCAGCTCCAGCTCGGGAGCCATGTATTCCTCAACTTCATACTCGATAAACGGCGTCGGCGAGTAGTCGCGGCTGTGAAGCATCCAAAATAGCGATACTTGCTGGTCCGGCCGCAGCGCCCGGCCGTTGCGTTCAAACGACGGCGGCTGTGCCATTTCATCCGGATGAACCCCGTTCTCTGACACCGTTGTCACCCGCACTTCGCTGAGAAATGGCTGTATGTGGCCCAGGAATGGTTCCGTGTACCATGGCTCAATCTGTGCACGCACGCTGCGGCTGGCATCCAGACACGGCGCCAGAGCATATGGATATTCGGGGAGATATCCGTTGGCTCGGTGAATCAGCGTCTGCACGTTGATGCTGAGGCGCACATCGATATGCGGATAGATATATGAGCCCCGGGAGTTGGTGTAGTCGCCGGCCCGCCGCATCTCTACAATAAGCGGCATCGGCCGTTGTCTCAGACTTTCTTCAAAGTGCTGGCACTGCACATGGTCCGAGACCAGCTCCACTACACGCCCATCCGAGGTGACTACAGCATGTGCTTTTGGCGTCTTGGGAGCGCATGTAGAACATGGCACAAAGTTGTGCTTGATGGCTGCTCGCTGTACAGTATCCCACAACGCCACGTCTGACTGAGTTCCAGGAGTGGGCGCATTAAATGCATCCGAAAGTATCGAGGGCGTTATCAACTTCCACTTGTGGTAGATGAACTTCATGACGTCAGAGTACAGTCGCTGAGGTACCATTAGCCAGCCTTCGGCCGAGATGCACTTTTTGTAAGTCAGGCTTTGGGCTTTGAAGAGCTGTGGCAGCAGTTTGCAGGGCCAAGTTGCAGTAGCAAGATCAGAACGGATAGTGACAAGAGGGGTTGCCACACAGCTGGAACTGTCGATGAAGAGATCAGTTTCGGGGGCAATACTGTGGGGGATCTTCTGAGGGTCACTGCGATGCAGCTCACCGTCATGCTCTCGGCTAAAAGTCCTCCTACTACAGACCTCTTCAACCACCGGCTGCAGCGCATGAGAATGCACCATCACCTCCCGCCGCGGCAACTCCGGGCCCTCCTCCAACAACGGCTCCGGCTGCCACCCTGGTACTGCCAGATGCGCATCCGACCACCAGCCCTCCGCCCGCACCAGAACCTTGACCGTCTTTCCTAGCCCCGTCGGCATCTCCTCTGGCATGCGCTCCACCACCGCGAGCACATCCCGTCGCTCGAAAGTGCGCAGTCGCCGGTTACTCTCGGCAAAGACCCAGCGATCTGCTTTGGGCGCCGTTGTCAGTCCCGGGTCCTCAAAGAAGTAGAGCGACGAGCTGTTTTCGCGGTGGCGCGCCAAGATGCGTCCACGAGACACGGCACACACGTCTGAGTACGAGTATTTGCCCTCCAGTAGAGCCTGCAGCTGTGGCCAAAACGGGTGAAAATGGATCACAGGCTTCCACTTGTTGCTATCATACCAGCGGCCGCTATTCTTAACAAACCTGAGATACACATAGTCATTGGCTGCCCCCGTCATCGTCATCTCGCCTTGGATCCGGTCTGTAATCCAAATGCTCCAGTTTTGGGGAAGCGGCACGCCATTGGACGCACTCCGCTTGATGACAGCCCGTAAGAATGGCTTGTTCCAGTCGTGCAGGTCGTCATTTTCCCGGGCAACCCATGAATCATCCTTGATATACACTGTCCACAGCACGCCTAGCTTATGAAGTGTCACTTGCAGATAGCTCGAACGGGCTTGGTACTCAAAAGTGATTTCCTGGCCCATGTGCACCTTGGCCAGCGCATACCGCACACGCCCGCAGCAAGCCTGGTACAGCCGCTCCAGCTTGGGGTTGCACGGGATGTTATTTGGCAACATGTCTTGAAGGGCCGGGACGCTAACATACGGCTCCGATGCCACGTCCGAGTAGTCCGGCACATTGTTAAAGCACCACAGTGTAAAGGCCGGATTGGCCAGCATCTTGGCTTGGTTGTACGCCTCTTGGCTGTTGAGAAGCTGCGGGCCCTGGCGATACCATGGGACCATGTTATGCTTAGGGTTGCCAATGCAGTTGCCGCACCGAACTTCATGACACACAGCACACATGTACAGATCTGCTCCCCGTTCGCGCATAAATCCGCCGCCTTCGCATGGACAGTAGCTGCGACTGGCGACAAATATTTCCCTAAGTCTTTCCACATTGGTATTGTCCAGCTGTGGTAGACGCGGCTGCGGGATAGTGGCAATGTCCACTGACCTGTCACCAGCCATCTTTACCACAGCCCCGTAGGATTTGGTCTCGTCTGCAAACACATTGGCATAGTGATTGGCCGGTCGGTCCAGCAGCTTGACGGGTAGACTCTCCAGTGCCATAATGGCCGCCAGCAGCGCCGACCCAACCACTGTAGTTGTCATGGCGTTTCCGGCCAGATCCTGAAGTTGGGCCTGAGTCTCAATTGACGGCACAATGCGATCAACGTCAATCCCCTGTAACCCCAGTGCTTCTAGACCAAGCAGCGGTCTGCCCTGGTTTGTGACAAATGGGTTTCCTTTGGGCGTCAGACACGGCGTCCAGCCTAACTGGCCGGGCGATCGGTCAACGTTTTGCGAAATGTCGTAAATCAGAAGCTTGTGCGCTATATCAAAGTGGTTGCGCAAGCCGCGCTCATATGTAATGTCCAGTAAGTCCTTTTCACGGTCTCCCAGCTCAATAATGGCCTCTCTAAACGAGTCCTCGCGCGGCGTCGCCTGTCCTCTGTCATCCATCATGGTATAGCGACTTCCCAGCGGCAAACCCTCAGAAGCCCGGGCTTCGGCATGGCGCAGCTGGCACATACGGGCATCGCTGATGCGTACCGACCGTGCTGCCTTTTTCAGGGCATTGCGGTGGTATAGTAGCCGCTCATCGCCCGGCTCCAGCACAAAATTGACCAACGGCGCCGGCTCAACAATCTGCAGTTCGTTCATTACAGTGTCCTAATCTGCAACAATCTGCTCACTGGCCGGCCCGAACATGCGGTAGTCGACGGCAATCAGATAGCCACGCATGCGGATATGCGGCAATCCGTAGTTCTTAGAGCTGCACTTGCGGTACTTGGCTACATAGCCAATCTTGGCAAACCAAAAGTTGGCAATCTGTTCCCACGGCGCATTGATGACGTTTTCCATAACGACAACGGCCGGTCGGTGCTTGCTCATGTATAAGACACCCGAGAGAAATGTGCGCGATGATTCCCCATCAGCGGAATCCAGAGTCGATTCGAGAAACGCTTCAATGCCGGCTTCTTGTCGTGTGTAGTCGGCGCTGGAAACGTCAATTTTGGTGCCTTTGCTGAGTTCCTTTTTGCTGTGATTGAGGTTAGAAAAATCAACGCACGACGAGCCAAAAACGAGCATGTCGACTTTGTGGTCCACGCGTTCGACAAAGCCTTCGGCTGTCATTCTGTTCATTAGTTAGTTAGCATTTCCATCTCTTGGCGGTCAACACTTTTTCATGCCAGCCACACTTACGCCATATCGTACTTGGCCATCTCCTGGACATCTCGAAAAATCGGCCCCGTCGGCCGCACATTCCGCCGGATAAACGCCTGTTTAAACGTCTCAATCTCTGCACTGAATACGTGCTCAAAGGAAATCAACGATCCATATCCCAGAGTCGCCGCTGCCTCTTGAATCTCCTTGAGCGCAAACACCGGCGCATCCGTACCCGAGCACAGTGTTCCCACACGCAGATGTACTCCGCCCTGCTCGGCAATCTCGCCCAGGCCTAGGTCCAGCGCACTCTGCACCAAGGCTGAAAACACATCGCCAACGCTTTGTAGTTTGCGGCGCGGCGGCATCTCGAAGTCTTGCGAACACGGCTTGAGATTGGCGCCGTGCGCATCAAGGTCGACCCAGCCATAATCGAGGGTAATGTCAATCGACTCATCCGAAAAGTATCCGTTTATGGTATCGTCATTGGGAAGAATGCTGGAGTCAAAGTCGGAAAGGGGCGGCATGATGTGCGGGACATCCATATCAATGTCGGACATTGTGGCCGCTTGCTTCTTTCTTTGCGCGTGTTGATTTCTTTGTTTTTTCTCGTCTTCTATTGACTGTTCTGTTTCTGTTCTGTTTCTAGTCAATATCTCTTCATCGTCATCTCCGTACTATAAACGAACCTTGATGCGTAGTTCTTGATTGAATCAATGGATGATATGATGTAGATGGACTTATTTCACCTTGTTGCCGACTTGATCAATCAATCCTAAGCTGAGAATGGGCTGGCGTTGGAGAAGAGAGAGAAGAAGGAGACAAAATCGCAACCTGCCAAAGAGTCTCATCAAGAAGCAAGGCTGCTGCTGGTAACTCACAAGCAAACATTTCTGCTATTTCCTGCTTTGGTTTTGCTTCTATCAAAATTCTGGTGTGTTTTTGGTGGACCCGCCCAGCAACGACAACATCATGACTCTTGTTCCAGAATAGGCAACCTGATACTATGTACATATGTACTTGCCTGGTTTGGACAGAATACCTGCAGATACCAGTACATATTGTAATGATGTATGTTGTATATGTACTACATAAGTACTATGTACCGGTAGGTACATTATGTATGTATGTATGCATGTATGTATGTATGTATGCATGTACTACATGCATAGTAGCATAGTAGTATATGTATGTATACATACATACATGTACCATTGTAACTAACGATGCACAACTTCCCAAATCGGACCCCATTGCTCATCAACCTGTATGTATGTATACAACCAGCTTTGTATCAAAGCAAATCATCAATTAAAAACAATTCAAAACGCCCCGTATAATAATTCCCATCTCGGTTCTTTCACTCATTAATCCCAAATATTCAACCCAAATCATTCATTCCTTCCCCTTTCCTAAACACCCTCAAACAAGCTCGCTAGTCGCTTACTTGCTCTCAGCAGGACCGTAGATCGTCTCCATGAGGATACCAGTGATGCGGTAAGGGTCGGCGTTGGAAGCCGGGCGGCGGTCCTCAAAGTATCCGTAGCCCTTGGCACCACACTCACGGGGAATACGGATTGAGCAGCCACGGTTGGCAACACCCCACGTGAACTGATCAATCGAACCAGTCTCGTGGCGACCAGTCAGGCGAGCCTCGTTGCCCTCACCGTAAACGGCAATGTGCTCAGCGTGGCGGCCCTCCAGCTTCTTGATGGCCTCCTCAATGTACTTCATACCACCCTCCTTGCGCATCACCTCAGTCGAGAAGTTGCTGTGCAGACCAGCACCGTTCCAGTCACCGGGAATGGGCTTGGGGTGGAACGAAACCTTGGCGCCAAACTCCTCGGCAATGCGGCAAAGCATGAAACGGGACACCCACAGGTGGTCACCCACTGTTTGTCATGTTAGCCATTCATTCATTCTCTTTATTATGCCTATTGTTTCGTTTTCGTCTGATTGCAAACTTACTGGCAATACCCTCGCAAGGGCCAACCTGGTACTCCCACTGAGCGGGCATGACCTCGGCGTTGGTACCGGAAATGTTGATACCGGCGTACAGGCAGGCCTTGTAGTGAGCGTCGACAATGTCACGCTGCACAACCTTGCCAGCGCCAACACCGCAGTAGTAAGGGCCCTGAGGAGCAGGGTAGCCGTTGGCGGGCCAGCCGTACGGGCGGTCGCTCATGTCCAGCAGGGTGTACTCCTGCTCCAGACCGAACCAGGGCTTGGTCTCAGCGTGGGTCTCCATGAGCTTGTTGCACTCATGGCGGTAGTTGTACTTGTTGGGGGTGCCGTCGGAGTTCCAGCACTCCGCCAGAACCAGAATGTTGGGCGAGCCACGGAACGGGTCAGGGAAGACGGCGACGGGCTTCAGGTAAACGTCCGAGTTGTCGCCGGGGGCCTGGCCAGTCGAAGAACCGTCAAAGTTCCAGGTGGGGAGGTCGGTGGGCTTGTACTCCTTCTCATCCAGAGTCTAATTGATAAGTCTGTTAGCATTGATTGGCCATCAAAACTTTTCGGTCCTTAGTTCCGAAGCCATGACACATTAGTGGGGAATCCTGGGCATAGCCTTAGCCTTGGGTGGATTTTGGTTCCAGGCCTAGCTCCCACACTCATCGTGACCGGAGGCGCAAGATATTTAGCCGAAAAACACCCGTAGTGTCAAGTTTTCCTCGGCCCATCCAAAATCAAGATTTGAGTGGTGTCTGACAAAAAAACAGTCGACAAGGGAATAGTAGTAAAACCCCATGCTGTCGCCTGATGCCAGCCCGCCAAACTGCAGATGCGAGGGGCAAAACAAATCGCACCCCACCCAATCTCTCTCTCTCTCTCAAAAAAAA
>CM069900.1:2274650-2287317 GCA_036034705.1 Thielaviopsis punctulata | reverse complement strand
TTTTTTTTAATCATTTTTCTTTCTCCCAATGCGTATGTATGTACATATCTACAATTCATAATCCAGTGAGACGAGAAACTATGAACTACATACATACATACATACATACATACATACATACATACATACATACATACATACACACATACACACATATGTACTTGTACATACTAACAACTAAAAACATATGGGCTGTATTGCCCATACTTGTACTCCTCTTCTTTTATTTCTGCATGTCTCGCCGAGTTTATCTTCAGCTGCAAACTTGATCCTTCCCTAACAAGGTTTTGTTTTAATCTCTCCCTATGTATACCAGATTTCGGATGATCAGTCCGCCGTTGAACAGTGTGTATGTACTATGTACCATACGTATACATGCATACACATATGTATACTGCCTACATACATACATACGTAGTATACGTATACAATACCAGTACATACATATGTACATTAAGCCCTAGCTAGTAACAAAGCAACCCCTGGTCTCTGCAGGTGCACATCGAATAGCGGCCACCCCAACCATTGTCTTTGTTCTTTTTCAGGAAAACGGGGGACAGGGAAGAGCGGAATTAACCAATAAGCTTACCCGTCAGGTATCACCATCACCCTATTGTCTCCTCGATAATGCTACTGCAACCAAGCACGCCGGCGGCCACAGCTACCGTCATTTTCAGTAAAATGACCACCTTCCTTATCCCTTGTCTAGTTGTTTGCTTGCGGCCGCTGGACTACACAGCTTGAGCCACCGGCCTGACATATTGCTTTTCAGTTGCCCCCCCCAAAATTCAGGGGCGGAGAGTGCCATAGTTCAACTGAGTCTGAGTCCGTATAAGAATGACTGTGTACTTGTAAACTGTGTGTATACATACAAGTACGCATACATACAAGAGGCTGTTCCCAGAAACTATGGTGACACCAAGCTTGGGCTTGTGAGACCCTAGGTACAAGTACAAGTACATATGTATGTACTATGTATATCCTGGTACCTACAATATCTTCCGTGTCCCTGCTTTGGACAAACATGGTTTGGCGGGCGTTAAGCAACCACATGACCAAAACTCCGACAGTCTGACAATGCTAGGACTTTTGAGATGCCGGTGTAGTGTAGATGTATGCAGAGCTGAAGTCTCCATTGGATGATTGTCTACCCTCTCTGCAGTGGTACAGACGAAGTATCCAAAAACCGCAACAAGTTTGAATGACGGAGATGTCACTTGGCTTACTCTTGCCACGAAGCCGTGCCGGTGTGTATTGCTTTTGGTATCCACCGGGATTTGTAACTATTATAAGGGAGAGCTCAAGCCATGGATCGTCACGCTTAGATTGTCCCAATTTCAACAAGGAAGACCTGTGGCAGCCATAATTAATGGTGAGAATACATACAGGAATATGTGCCAAGCCATGTACATATAGCGTTTTTTTTTTTGTTTATAAGAGGCTCAACATTGATTGACGACGGGTAGCCGGATACATACATACTTGTATATATGTATGTGTGACAATGAACTGTCTAATTTGAGAAAACATCTTCTCATCACGTTATCGAAAAAAATTAGAGAAATGGTACAGTAGTTTAATATCATGCACAAGTTTGGTATTGGGGGTGTTTTAGACTACAGTAGATTTATAAAACCAATAACAAACATCTACAGTATGTACAGACACATAGTTGTCGAGTTACATATGTGGGTAATGTATGTATTGTGTGTATGTACACTCCTGCCGCAATGCCTATAAGCATGTTGCTCGTCCATTATACTGAAATGAAAGTTTCAAGACTTATCAACATAAAGTGCAAGCTGGAGCGCCAAAGTTTGAATTCCCGAATCCTGGTGCTGACTTGCGCATCCTAGCTGCTTCAATATATAAAGCTAGAGAGCTTGTTTAGATATGCGTCAAGATAAGCAGGTAAAATCACATATAGCCTGTGAGATAGGACGAAAAACTGCAGTTTTGGTCCGATCATGAGCAAGAAAAGACTTCAACTTCACAACAGTTGTGTTATGTGGATGTACTTTTACGTGTGTACATATGTACGCAGTATGTTGCATTGAACTTGACCATTGATGGGGTCCTAGGATTTCCAAAAGAAGGTTTGATGGGCGGGCCGCTTCATTGTTAAAGAACATGTATTGGAGAAGCACTACTTGATCTTAAAACGCAACTTCTTAGCGGGGACCCGTATGACTAATAACGCACAGCTTTTCGTTTCTGCCGAAAATTTGGCGGTCGAAAAAAAATGAGGGCTCGCACGGACCAGTTTTTGACGCCACAGAGACGCCACAGCCCCGTTTTGGGAAAGCGCCCACTCTGAAAGCCCACAAACCAAATTCCCGTTGGAGATGGTCGAAAATTACTACACTACTTTGCCAAAAGTATCACGATTTTTCCCTGTCGAATACCGAGAGGACAATCCCCCATACAAAGTCGCCAAAATGGTATGTTTGCCTACTATGCTGAACATATGCTATCATGATCGTTATTTGTCTTTGAAATTTGGCTTTGAAGGCCCCGAATCACGACATTCGTTTACGCCCAATATTTTTCATGTTTGACAAAAGCGCCTGCGTCATCGACGATCCGACTCGACGAACCTTTGCCGAATTATTGTCACCATGAATGCTCGCTGAGACTTGTCAAATGGAATCGATGATGGCTGATAGCGTTATATGATGCGACGACACCAACTGCGCCGAATTACACGGACGAGTTTCGTCCGACTTGAATCTCTCTGCCACCTTGGCCAAATTTCGAGACGAACGATGGATCGATGATGCATAGCAGCACGACGCATGATGAATATGAAGGCAATGGACTGACAGTCCTCCTCCAGGTCAACATTCCCAAGACGAGAAACACCTACTGCAAGGGCAAGGAGTGCCGCAAGCACACCCAGCACCGTGTTACCCAGTACAAGGCCGGCAAGGCTTCGCTCTTTGCGTAAGTCTTCTCCAACATGGGCCCGCGCCACTCATGCATGAAGCTAACCGTCTACACAGCCAGGGTAAGAGACGTTACGACCGTAAGCAGAGCGGTTACGGTGGTCAGACCAAGCCTATCTGTAAGTACATTCTATAGTCTACAATGTTGGACCTTTCGCCGTCGCATTAGCTTGCAGTAGTACTAACACGCCGACAGTCCACAAGAAGGCTAAGACCACCAAGAAGATTGTCCTGAGACTTGAGTGCGTCAAGTGCAAGACCAAGTGCCAGCTGGCTATCAAGCGCTGCAAGCACTTCGAGCTGGGGTACGTGCACCCCGCATTATATCTGCTCTCGATTGTGGCAGAGTCCACCATGATGACCACTACCCCGCAACATTGTGATGCTAACCAAGGTTCTTTTATAGTGGTGACAAGAAGACCAAGGGTGCTGCTCTGGTTTTCTAAATGCATTGTCTTACGTCTTTTTTCTTCTTCCTTTCATTTTGACGACATCATAGCATGGCAACATCCACAAACAGGGCCATGGGTCTCATGGGGGCTCGGATCAAAAATGGCGAGAGGGGGTTTCATGGGCAATGAATCTGGGATTTGTTGCACCCGAGGCAACGTCTATAGGGAATTAAAAATAGAAGGCCCTCTGGTGAACAACAACAAAAAAAAAGAAACAAAAACAACAAAAACATTAACGAACGTCAACATCGTCAAAGATTCGGGAGCTGTCTGGGATCTGTATGGAAGATCTATTGGTGTTTCGTCAATACTGTTTGCTGTCTCTTCTGTCACTCGGCCAAGACGAGATGGCGTGTCCGCCTTTTCTATGACCGGTTGCGGCTGACTTGAACGTCCTCTTGGATGGACAGCAGAGAAACGGCACAACAGGCGTCTGTGTCTGCCTGAGGAAAGCGGATATCTGCAGAATACAAAATAAACAGTGAAAATATTATTGATATCCCTTGAGTGACTGACATGCGTGGGCGATTACTACTGAGTGCTAGAAACCCTCGCCGACAATCAACGACTTGCCACCGCCGTACCACACCGGCCCATACCGCACATCCAGCCCCCGCTCTTGTCCAATGATCCACTCCGCCGTCTCCACTGGATCATTGTTTGCCGCATACGTCGCCGCCAACCACTGATTAATCTCCTCCACTGCGCGCACAAATGCGCGCGCTTCTTCCGCCCCGATGCTTTCTCCTGTCGCTCCGACAAACCGGCCCAGCGTAATATGCGCGCTGGGCACCTGATACCGTGCGGCTGGCTGCACGCCTGCCTGCGCTACCAGCGCGTACACGTCCCGGCGCAGATGGTGGTATGTGTACGCATCGCCGGCGCAGACGGGTGCTGCGGCTGCGCTCATGGGCGCGCAGCCGGTGGCGGACCCCGGCGGCGGCTGCGTGGATAGCTCGGGCTCGCCGGCGGCAGGGAGGAAGGAGAGTGCAAAGGCAGATGTGTCCATGGATACGTAGGGGCGCACCAGGCGGGCGCGGTGCGTGGTGGTGTAGTGGGCAATGGGTGGCAGGTGGGGACGCAGACGGGCGACGAGGGCGTGTATCTCGGCAGGGGTCTGGGAGAAGGCAGCTTCGACGACGGTGAGGTGCATGTTGTGTAGGGGCATGAGCCAGTGTTGCCAGGAGTCTGGAAAGAGGGATGTTAGCCTTGCTGTACTAGCCGCGAGACGAGAGACTAGACGAGAGACTAGAGGTACCTGGGAGAATGGCAGTCATCTTGGCCTGCACCTTCTGTGCCAGCGCAAGAATATGCGCCGGCGGCCGCGCCCAGATGACGAGACAATTCCGCTCGTCTACCGCGCGTCGCGCAAGCAGGTCGCGCAGGATCGTGTCCGGGGCCAGCTGTGCGCCAGGGCGCAGAAAGGTTTCCGCCTGGGCGGCATTGCGTTTAGTCCGGTGGGACTCGTAGGCGTTGCGGATGGTTGTCTTTGGCGCAGGAGAAGTTAGGACCCGGGGTGGTTGAGGGGCTGTGGAGCGGGGAAGATGGCGGTGTGTGGAATGTACTAGTAGTTACCAGGTCATTGTTGCAGGCGGTGATGAAGGCGTTAAAGGGGTTGGAATCGGTGGAGATTGTGCTGGAGGGCAGACCAGAGAGGTCGGCGATGAAATCGTTTGGACGGCTATCAGGCATTTTGGGCGGACGGGTTTGACAAACAGCGGGGGTTTGCAAGTTGGCATGTAGGTTAGCATGTGCGTACATATGTATACAGCCGGTTGGGCCCATACAACCTTGGATTTGCACGTGACCCAACACTTTGTCACTGCACTCAGAGCAACGTCAAGAGGAAACAACATGAAATTGACTTTCCAGCATAAGACAAGAAGATATAAAAAGCTCGACGATATAATGCGAATAAAAGTAAAAAATAGGCAGACATAATGTAAGACAAGAGTGGAAAAAAACAAACAATAACAAAAACCAAATTTCCCAGGGCGCCATCATCTCTCTCAAAAAAACAAAAAAAACAAAAAAAAAACGAACATCGCACAACAAAGAAACGAAAAAGGAAAAGGCAAGAGAAAAAGACAGACATTCAAAAGAGGACACGCCTAGGTCTGCGCCTCTTTTTCATCTAGAATGCAATATTTAAATCTCAGCCGCCATCAAGCAAGCGACTGGCAAGGAATACAGAGAGAGTGAGAGGAGCATAAAAAATAAAGAACAAAAAAAAAAAAAAAGACAGACAACTACTTGCGGATCTGCAGCTTCTGCATCGCCATCTTGACCTCGTTCTGGTGCCGGAGCTTGAACCCGTTGCACAGCGCACGCATGTCGGGGTACTCGGAGCCCATCATCTGGAAGGCGTGGGGGATAATCTTGACCGACCAGGCATTCACCTTGGCCGTCTTGCTGGCCTTGAAGCACAGCCAAAAGTAGCCGGGGTGCTTGGAGTCGATGCAGAAGGCGTAGGTTGAGCGGTTGGGGTTGGCTTCCATGTAGGTGGTGAGCCATTTTTCTGCTGCAGTCAGTAATTTGCTTCATTTTGGGGGGGGAAAAAAAACTTACCCAAGTCAGCACGAGATCCCTTGTGAAACTTCTCGTTACGCATTAGCTGCTCAACCTTCTTGGCCATAGACTTAACGTGCTCAACAATCAGCTCGTCCAGATCGGTGTACGTAAACTTGCCGCCAATCCGCAGTGTGCGTCCGACCGAGAATTCATTCTCCTTTTGCAGCTCCACCACGTCAATGTGCTGGAACACGCCGTTGTCCACCTTCCATGTGACCGCCAGATGGTCGTTGCCCAGCGACGACGGCCGGATAACTACTTCTCCGTTGGGCTGCGATCCCAGGAACTGCTCGGCCTGCAAGCCGTTGAACGGCTTGAAGAGCGGATGCTTGATGACACGTTGCGCCCGGCCCGTTGTGCGGTCCTTTTCACGCAGCTCTTCGCGGTCTTTTTCTTCCTGGTCAAAGTCCCACTGGCCCGGGCCGTAGTCAACCGGCCGGCGGTAGCCGCGACGCAGCAGCTCGGGCCGCATCGTCAGTTTGACAATAAACTCCTTGAAGTTGACCTCAAGAATCTTGGCTTGCGTGGTCATGCCCACGTGCAGAGTGTCGCGAATGTGGCCGCGGGAGTTAACCTCGTGAGCCTCAACGCGGCCCTCCACGCCACAGTCCAGCTTCACAATGGCAAAATCATCCTTGACAACACGCACGTTGACGGGGATAATCATGTCACGTGCCAGACTATCCTTGGTTTCACCAGTCAGCATCGTAAAGACCTCGGCAGGCGTCATCACAGCCAGCGTCTTGCGGATTTCTTCGTATGGGTTCTGCAGCTCGAATCTAATGGCCTCGAGCGTGGCACGTTTCCGCTGGCTGTAGTTGTTCTCCAGCTGGTCGGCGTACTCCTCCAGAATCAGCTCGTTGATGCGGAACTGGTCGTTGTCACGGAAGAGCTTGCGGACAATAGCCGCAGGGCCGTGGTCATCAGTCTCAGCCTTGACATCTTCCTCGTCCAGGTCAAGAGCATCGGCGACCATCTTGCGACCAAGTTCGTAGTCCTCGGGGTGGACACGAGTGCTGTCCATCGGATCGGCGGCAGGGTTTGTCGTGTCAATATCAAGGTAGAGGAACGACGCACAGTTGTTCCATACGCGAGGGCCAACAACAGGAAGCTTGCCCGAGTCAGGGTCACCAACAAGCTCATCTCTGGTCGCAATAGAACCACCGTTGGCATTAATCGCCTTGATGACATTGGTGGCCTTGCGGGGACCAAGACCAGCAACGTACGGCAATAGGTTGGCGTAGTACGGATCGTGAACTGCCTCATTAATGTTGACACCAACCAGATTCACAATGTCCACCATGGCAGTTTCCAGAGCCTTGCGGAACTTGTCTTCGGGCAGAAGCTTTTGACACGGGTGAATCGACAGTGACACTACATCGTTGCCCAAAGCAGCGTACTCTCTCATTGGGTCCTGCATGTAACGCGCAAGAGCAAAGCAGTAGCGCGTCATGGGATGAAGGGTGGTATGCTCGGCAATGGCACGCGGGCTGTCCTTGTAGAGTCTAGCCACCTCGTCGTTGACCACAAAAACCTCCAAAGGATCGGTCTGTAGCTCGCCATCAGCATCCTCGTACTCAGGGCCGCGAAGGTTGCGATCCATGATAAGCGTCTCAACATCACGGATGAGCTTGTGTGTCTCAGCTGCAAAGCCGCTGATGCCAACCACATCGGGCTGGCGGTCCTTGACAAGAGTCACAAACTTCTCGCGCTCTTCCTCCTTACGGGCAAGATTAGAAAAGCGGCCGTGCTCCAGGATCCGACGCTGCTCATCCACAAAGGTGTAGAAGATGGGGTCACGAGCAGGGTCTCCAAGACCGGCAGACAGAGTAAGCACACGTGGAGTTGTGCCCATGGTAAGGCCCTTGGGCTTGTAAGGAGCCTGGTCGAGACGTCTATAGTACTCTTCCTTGACTGACAGCAGCAGCTCGTCGTTGCAAGCTGTCCGCACCGACTCCTTGACACCCTTGGTCACCACCTTTTCTAATCTGGCGCACGCAAGATCCAGAACTTGACGCCGCTCTTCTCTCCAGCGCTGCGCAATGTCGCTGTAGTTTTCAGACTCAAATTCATTGTCCAGCTTCTTGCGGAACTCGCTGCGGCTTCTGAGCTCCAGCTTCACATCCAGCAGTCCTTCCTCCTCACCACGCAGCATCTTGACAAAAAGCTCGGGCTTGCGAGCCATGTCGTGAATAGTTTGGCGGATCAGGTACTTGACTTCATAAAAAGGGTGCGCCTCGTCAATCTTGCGCATACCCTTTTCAGTTCTCCGGCAGTCAAATTCTCCATTCTGGTAATAGTGCAGACGGAAGAACTTGCGGAGGCGGGGGTTAAAGTAGAGCTCCTCAGCGAACATAGAGCGGGCAGCATTGATGACGCTGTCGGTGGTGGAATAGTCCTCGCTGACAAGGCTATCGGCGAGCTCAATGGGGTCCTTGCTGTCATCCTCAGCAGTGACCTTGCGACCCTGGCCAAGAGCGTTCTTGGCCAGCTGGTCAGCGGAAAGACCATAGGCGCGAACAAACTGGTAGGCAGAGCTCTTGCGAACACGCTCGTAGAAAGTGTTCTTGGAACCAGGACGCTTAGTGGTGGCATTTCCGCTTCCAATAGCAGAGTCACGGATTTCAGCCGAGTACTGGAAGTTGAAGTAATCCTGGAGATCCTGGAGCTCTTCAATCGTAACGGCCTGTGGAATCATTTCATCGAGGATGGGATCATGAATGCCCAAGGTGCTCTTGAGGTTGCCATACGCCTTTTCAAGCGAATTACGCTTCTCAATCAGAGACCGGAACTTGAGATCCAGGTCTAGGATACGCCAAAGATCTTCTTGGCTGAGAAGTCTCTTGCCTTCCGTCTTGTATTCGGGAGCATCGGGGTTGTGGCGGCGTTCGGGGTTGGGGATCTTTTTCGAGTAGATGAGGTAGTCCTTTTTGTGCTGGAAAATGAAGGGCACCTCGACCTCGTCGACAAGGAAGAATTCGAGGACCTTGCTGACAGACTTGAGGAAATGCCCGTGGTAGTCCATAGACAAGTCCTTCTTGGGCCACAGCATCTCGACAATCCAGTGAGCCTCCTCCTTGAGCTGCTCGTCGGTGAGCTGGAGATTGGCAAAAGGCTTACGGTCAATCTGAAAACGCTCAGGCTCGTCGGTGAAGCGAACTTCATTGTCAAAGTCGGTGAGAAGCTTTTCCTTGAGCTGCGAGGGCTCAAAGACATCCTTGAGCTCAATATTTTGCTCTTCTTTTTCCTGGTCTTGCTCCTCCTCTTCCAACTCAAGGGCCCAGGCGTAGTCACCGCCATCGCCAAAGATGTCCTCCATGTCCTGAAGAGCGTCTTTGTCAAGACCAGTGGTATCGATCATGCCAGTAACGCCCTTGTCGCGAGGTCTGGCGACTTCGGCTTCCTCCTGAGCGCGCATCCGGTCATCGTCGTCCTCATCGGGGTAATCGTCTTCGATGAAATCGTCCATCTCGTCGACTTGTGGGCGGTATCCAGAGCGGTTGTAGGCGTGTTCATCCTCTTCGTCGTCATCGAAAATATCGTCCAGGCCTCTGCGAGTCGAGCCGCGGTCCTCATCTTTTTGCGCACCAGACTTGAGACGCTTGTACTTGGGCTATAGAAGCAGATTGTAATTAGCATCAGTGGCTTGAGATGGACACTATTATGATATTGTCAGGACTGGGGGATGGATTACCTTTTCAGTGCTCTTTTGCTCCCAGTCTTGGCCCTCGCCGATTAGTTCCAAGTCGTCATCGTCGAGCATTTCTTCTTCCTCGCGGTCGCGATGCGAACGCTTGCGCCGCCGGCGGGCTTCAACATCGGAACCTTCTGCATCCTCATCTTCGTCTTCATCTTCGTCGACGATGAAGCCTTCACGGACCTATCACACGGTGGTTAGTGAGTCAAGAGTTTGGTGAATTGCGCGAGGCTCGACAATGCGCATGCATACCTTTCTCATCTCTTCTTCATCCTCATCTTCCTCTTCCTCACTGGAATCATCTATCACGGGCTGCTTGATCTTGCGGCCGGACTGGGAGCCATCCTCGTCCGAGAATTCTTCTTCCTCGTCGAGATCCGCCTCGCCATCGATGAGGTCCTTCAGCGTGCTGTTCATAGTGACAGTTTGATCGAATTCGTGGGTGGAAGAGAGGAGGGTTTGGTACGGCGACAATTGATCGCCAGCGTCGTTTCTAGCAAGCGGTGTTTTTGTTCCTTTGCGCAATAGATTAAGATTCACAATTAGTATTTGACACAATATCGATGAAAAGAAGTTGCAATTTTGCAAATGATTGATGAACAGATTAAAACGGCAAAAGATGACCGACTATGACAAGAAGTCAAATTGAGTTGCTGCCATCAGCGTTTTATTTTTTGTATTTTTTTTCAGTGTAGGTTCGAGTTGGCTTTGCCCTTAAGCTTGCTTACTTACTCAAGTATCAATTGGTAGGGCGCCGCGAAAGGAGGCCCCAGTTTTCTTTTTGTTCTTCAGCCTCGTTAGCGGTGCTTTTAAGAAAACCGCGTTGATGCGCGCCGGACGCTTATCGTCACGTGACTGTACCGATAGAGCTGATAAACCTCACTTGTACCTTGTACATATACATACATGTTGTATGTATCTATGCACTTCAAGTATGTACATGTATGCACTGGTTAATAGAAGCTCAGAAGAGACTGGGCCGGGTATTGCTTTATTGTAGCACAAGAGAACCCTTTTCTTATCAAATCAATTATAGTGGCTATCAGAAAAGTCGTTTGGTGCGTCTTGCGAAGAACAGAGCCATAGAGGTTTTTGTATGTGCGTTACATAGCGCTTTGCCCCTTGATTTTATGTACCAGTAAATATCTTCAGGTCGCAGTATCGATGTGCTTTCACAGAAAACGAAAGATATTGGAACCACAACAGAATCGATGCGGCGTTTGTTCAAGCTGAGATGCAAACCTAACCGGAGTTTTCCTGTGACGCATCAATAAATATCTTTTGCATTTAGGGGCTCATGAAGCTCGGAATCTACGACGTATGCCAATGAGACTCGAAACGAGCAGACCAACGAGTTTACAATAAGAAATCCACGTGACTGCTACAGTCGCATTCTTTAGATGGCGTTTTTTTTCTTTTCTTTTTCTTTCCTTGACTTATTGAGGCACGCTAATTTCGTGGAATATAATTCTCGGTATGTGGTGGATCGGGGCAGCCCATGAGAACAAGAAAACAGATGCTATTATATTATATTTGTATTGTTATCTTGCATGCTATGTACATACTATTTACATACATACTTGGCATAGTCGCTTATGAATTCATAAGATTGGGTTGAAACAGACCACCGGAAAACACGGCATCACGAAATGTTGATAATATATATGTAGACATTTCTTCACTCACGAGATAGCAGGGCCGCAAAAGATGGCCGTGTTATACAAACACACGGACTTTATGTGATAAGATAAACCGCAAAACCACAAGGATGAAAACGAATACATACACATGTAAGTACATGTAGTATCTGCGTTTAATTTGGTCCAAAGAATTGTTGGTTCTGGTCCGCGTTTATTTTTCCATAGACCTTGGTATTTTATATTTGGCTCGCAAATTGGACTGACCCCAAGACACAAGACTACAATACAGACCTATGTACATACACAAATATACCATAGAATAGGGGTTGGGAGAATTAACCGCACAGCGAGGCTCAGTCAGCCCATGGACTTTTAAGTAACGAAGCAAACGTGGGTTAGAAACCTCGCCAAAGAACCCCCCCGTTGGAGTCCACCAAAGTGGCATAAAATAATGGAATAGCGAAGTGCTGAAAAGTGTCAAAACCAGGGGTTTGGATGTGAGCTTCTGCGTATGGGAAAAGACTTGTTGATAAGTGGTGGCAAGATCATCTATGCAAACCCCGTTCTTGGGAATTACTACACACTGAAAAGTACAGTATAGCTTTGTGCATAGTAGAGCGGTATGAGTTTGCAAATGTATATCACTGAAAGGGCATTCATGTCACGCATGCAGGTCCATGAGATGTAGTATGTGCATAGCCAAAATATATTGATTCACGTGGAATCGGTATGTAGGTTAAGAGGCGCATACCTCACAATTTACAGGTACATAATATATAATATATTTGTATCTTGATATATATGTATGTATGTACTACAAGGCTAGACAAAGCCCCCTCCATTATATTATCAAGTATTCACTTAGTGAGCTTACAGCAGCCTCCGAATCAACAATGAAAGCACTAAACCTAATTGAAACAGCAATCCGTTTAACAGGCACAACTAGGGGCCTTGTTTTGTAGTATGCACTACATTATGTAGTATGTGTTTGTATTTATAGTCCTTTCTAGATGTTTTCCGTCAGTTGCGCATTATATCTAGGTGGCTCTGATCTCTGATCAGAAGCCTGTGGTACTTTACCAGTATGTACATAAATGTACGAAATCTATTTTGTTTTTCTAACTGTGCCCTTCTGCTTGGCCTCCTTGCCTTGTTGTAGCCGCCCGACGCGGCCAACCGTGCCAACCCCGCCAGTCCAAAGTCTCAAGAACAAGAAAACAAGGGGAAGGATAAAAGAGATTAAGCCCTGGTAAAGACAGGAAGAAAAAACCCCCAAAACGGGTCGTCTTGATACATACATACATACATACATACATACATACATACATACATACATACATACATACATACATACATACATAC
>CM069900.1:2226657-2274544 GCA_036034705.1 Thielaviopsis punctulata | reverse complement strand
TACATACATACATACATACATACATACATACATACATACATACATACATACATACATACATACATACATACATACATACATGCATAATATGTATACACGGTTTGGTTTTACTGGGTCAAGGTTCGTGGCGTTCGGTTTTCTTCATGCTTCAATGTCTTTGTGAGCTTGCAATTCCTCTCCTTTTCGCTACATATTGCCACTATATATGTCTGTAATTGTATGTATGTACATACTTGTACCACATGTACATATGTGTGTACGGAGTAGGCGCTACTAACCTAACTTAAGTACATATACTTGTACATAGTACAATGTCCTATAGGCGCCCACTGATTGTTTGAATGTATCTGCACTGTAGAACAGAATTTAACTGTCTTTTTTCTCATGGCTCCCCAAACATACATACATACATGCATACATACAAACTACTCGTACAAGTTATATCCAAAAAATAAAGTTATCGCGCCCAAAGAACAAATGGGCTCAAGCTAAAGCTTAAGCAAGAGGACCGAAGCCTATGTATATGTACATACTATATACAAGTAACCATCAATCCAGATCCGGGACCATAAAGGGCAAAGCAAAAAAAGGACACAGGCAACGTCACAACGCACGCTCTCTTCTTCTCACCTTCTTCTTTTTCTCTTCTTGGTTCATTGTACCTGTAACAAAACGATTTTTCGGTCTTGTTTTGTTTTCCTTCTGTACTGGACAGGGTTTGTTTCATTTTTTATGTACGTACATACATATATATGTACACATCTTTCTCTACCGCCTTTCAAACCTAGTCTGTCTTTTTCTGCCGCAAGGCCTTTGTTGACCTTTTCTCTGCTTCTCGACCTCTGATTTTGCTGCAGGCCTCGCTCAGACGCATACATCTTTTTTTTTCTCTATTCCTTCACACAAAACGAAGAGAAAAATCAATTAAAGGCCGCCCCTCACAGCCTGTTATCGCAAGCATCCTCTTCCATCTTTATTCTCTTTTTTTGCTTCTTGGTCTAGTTGTGATTATTTGATTCCACCAAGTTGCCGGCTTCTGCGTCGAGAATAGCTTAAACGCCAGCTACCCAACCCCTCTCTCAAAATCTTCGTCTTCTGCTGCATTGCCTTCTGTTACGTCCTCCGCCCGCTTGCTTGCCTGCCCGCTCCGACTGCCCGACCAGCATTTCCGCTTACTCGATTCTTCGCCTCTCAACTGCTCTTCCATCTTGACCAAAGCCTCCCTTCCGCTCACACCTCTTTCCACCATGTCCGACGGCTTCGCCCCGCGCACCATGAAGCGCAAGAACGTCAAGGGCCTTGCCCTGACGCCTGCTGCTCCTAAGCCGCCGCCGACCGCCGAGTCGAGACCAGCCGACCGCGATGACAACAGCCAACAGCTGGAGATTGGCATTGAATACAAGCTTGACCTGCGCCCCGAGGATCTCGAGATTATTAAGGAGCTTGGCTCGGGTAACGGTGGCACCGTCAGCAAGGTCCGCCACAGGAAAACCGGCACCGTCATGGCCAGAAAGGTGAGCCGTTACATTATCTCCAATGCAGGCACAGCTTTGCCTCTTGCTCTGGTTATTTGTTGTCTCGATGTCTCAAGCTCTGTTTGCTAATGTCTTTTGGTGTTTCTTTACCGCTTGTAGGTCATACACGTCGAGGCCAACCGTGAAATGCGCAAGCGCATTGTCAGAGAATTGCAAATCATGTTTGGCTGTCACTCGGACTACATCGTGACCTTCTACGGCGCCTTCCTCAACGACAATGGCGATGTCATCATGTGCATGGAGTACATGGACGTTGGGTAGGTTTTCCTGGCCTTTTCTTTTCCTTGCACTTTTCTTCTCTTTTTCCTCTTTTCCCTCTTTTTATTGTGCGTGTGTGTGCTTGATTCTCCCCCGGGGCATCGTTGTCTGACACTTTTCTCTCCACAGCTCACTAGATCGTATCTCGCGCAAGTTTGGCCCTATCCGTGTCGACGTTCTCGGAAAGATTGCCGAAGCTACTCTGGGCGGTCTCGTCTACCTCTACACCAAGCACCACATTATGCATCGTGACATTAAGCCGTCCAATATCCTGGTTAACTCCCGAGGCTCTATCAAGCTGTGTGATTTCGGTGTGTCGGGCGAGTTGGTCAACTCGGTTGCCGATACGTTTGTCGGGACTTCAACGTACATGGCCCCTGAGCGTATCCAGGGTGACAGATACACAGTCAAGTCGGACGTGTGGAGTTTTGGTCTGAGTATTATGGAGCTGGCCATTGGCAAGTTCCCCTTTAACGCGGGCGATGTCAACTCGGACGGCGAGTGCGCCCCTGCCGGTATTCTGGACCTTTTACAGCAGATTGTGCACGAGCCGGCACCGAAGCTGCCCAAGAGTGATGCCTTCCCGTCTATTCTGGAGGACATGATTCAGAAGTGTCTGTCCAAGAATCCTGACGAGCGGCCTACGCCTCAAGAGCTTTATGTAAGTTGGCTTGAATGGCTTGCGGTGTTGTGACTTTGAAGTCACAGCTGTTGCCTGAAAACAAAACCCATGGAAGCTAACACCCCCTCTAGGACAGAGATCCGTTTGTGCAAGCGGCAAAGCGCACACCAGTCGACTTGCATGCATGGGCCGTTGGCATGCTTGAGAAGGATAACCGCAAATCACATCTAGTGCCCCAGGCGTCTCCGGCCAACAGCCAGGAGCTTCTCCGGAATAAGGACTCTCCCGACTACCTTCCGATTGAAGACCTCAACATCAACACGCCGACATCGGGCGAGATCCCGATTGCCAACAACTTTATTCCGCCGCGTGAGCAGTACAACAACCGGTCGCCAGTACGCAACGGCAGCGCTGCGATTAACGCTGCGTATGGCCGTGCGCCGACCAGTTCATCCAACTACGGCATGAGACAACCGGCGCCTCCGATACAGCGCAATCACACTCCTGACAGCCGCAGACAGGCGTACGGCGCCCCTCCCCATGGAAATGGCTATGGATACTCCAACTAGAATATGGGTGTATTTGTGCCGCTTCCGCCTCAGACTCCGCGCGAAACCGATCCCGAGTTTCGGATGCCGTGGGTCTCTGTAGCTCCGTCGTCGGGCTTTGAGTTTGGCGATGCAGATGTGTTTGCAGACCAGCACGGCCAGTCGTCCGAGTCTGAGAGACGCAGAAAGGCTTTGGAGTCGACGGGATGGCCATACATGTGGCCGGACAATCTATAATAAGATGAGACTCTTGGTGTCTTTTCTCTTTTCCTTTCTTTTCTTATTCTTTTATTTTCTCTTTCCACCCTGTACACTTTCATACTCTTTTTCTTCCTCTGCCCTTCTTCTCCCTTCCCATTGTTCTCTCAGAGCTATGATATTGCGTGCACAAAGTTGAAGCATTGTAGCTGGCATTAACCATTTCATCGTCTATATTTTTTCTTTTTCAGTCTTGTCTTTATCTTGTTGCTCTTCTTGTTGGTTCTCTTGTTCTTTTTGTCATTTATTCACTTCACTTGCCCACGAATGTCTTTATGTGTGTCGTTGTTTGCTACTGCTTCCTGGCCGACTTGTGTGCGTGTGCGTGTGCGTGTGTATGTATGTGTGTGTGTGTGCTGGGCTAGCCTGTTTCATACTGAGCATTTCTATCTTCTTTTCTTGTGGTGGCCATATAGTGTCTTTTACATGGTTATACTTTGTTTCTCGTCTTATAATAGACTATAGATATCAACCATTTATTGGATGGGTGGGCTGGTAACGCAGTGTGAAGATCAACGGGGGTTGGTACGTTGGAAGTATATGATAATATGTCTAGATATCGCAGTATATACATATGTACATGGATTTACATTATGATTCCGACCTGGCGGCGGCTTTCGACGAAGCATTGTCACCAACAAAGCCATTCTCAAGAATTGGAATCAAGTCATCGAGTCGACGAATGACCAGGTCAGTATGCTCGTGGTCTATCAGATGCTCATTGACGTCATTAGCCAACAACACAGTGGCCGCGCCCGCCCTACGCCCAGCCGTCATGTCGTCAATAGAGTCTCCAACCATGATTAGTCCACTAGCATCTGGAACAGCCTCCTCGCCCTCCATTAGCAGATCCCATGACGAGGCAATGTGCAAGATGCCAGCAGGATGCGGCTTTGGCGGGCGAAAGTCGCGGGTGACAATGGGCTCAAAGAGCGACTCGGGCAGAAACTTGTCGAGCAGATGGGTGACAGGGGTGTTGAAGTTGCGTGTGCAGATGCCTTTGCGGATGTGCTTGGAGTCGAGATAGCGCATGAGGGCGGCGAGGCCCGGCTGGGCGACTTGCGAGAGCATGGCGCGGCGCTCAATGGCGCGGATGGCTTCCTGGGCGGCGTCTTGGGCGGCGGGTGGAAGAGTGTAGATGTGGTCGAGGATGTCGATGGCCTTGGTTATGCCGAGGGCAGAGCGCATTTCTTGGAACATGTAGGTCTGGGGCTCGCTGTGTATGTTGTGAGCAAATGAAGGATGGCATTAAAGAGTAGGAGGTTTGCTTTTGTTATTATTGAGGGGGGGGGGGTTACCATAGAGTGCCGTCAACGTCAAATACTACGCCTTTGAGGATGGGAAGTCCGCTAGGGTTTGCGCCGGCCTTCAAGGGCGCAAACTTGCGGGTTATAGGAGCAGGCATTGTGACAAACAAGCGACGACGGGGAACAAACAGACAGCGGTGGGGGAAGCGAGTAGTGAGGGAGGACATTTGGGATTTTGATAGAGTTGGCTGATGCGTATATTTATAGGTATGTATGTATAACGTTAGATGTACATAGTACGTATGTATGTAACATGCACATATGTATGTATGTAGATAGATTGGGCCTAATGTAGCTAGAAAAGGCCGCGATGGAGGGGCAGCAGCTGGTGTTAACTAATGAGACCAGGAAGATCACGAGTACATAGGTGTAGACGCAAAAACATGCGGCAAACAAGTACTCACTAACAAATGCTGGCAGAGCACAGCACAGCACAGCACAGCACAGCACAGCACAAGCTGGTACTTAGAGCTATGCCTGTACTTGTGCCAATGCAACATAACAAAACACAGGAAGGACAACTGCAGAAACGGGAAACCAGCTGGCGCGCCAAGCCGACAAAGGAACCTTCCGGCATTTGCGTTTGATATTTGAGACTCAAGAGCAAGAACTTGTTTAGAGCCAAAGCTAGCTAGATGAAATTTCTTACTTCAATTGACGATGAGTTGAACAAATCCGCCATGATTGATTGACATTTTGCCTCTGTGATCAAGACCCTGGAATTTACCAACTTTTATTGCTATACATCCCATATATATATTCCTCCTTCTTCCGAGAGAGGCGAATACGTTCTTTGCGACAAAACACTGACGTCAACAGCACGACAGAAGCCAACAGCCTTTTCCCTCTGTTGTACCATCGACCGAACTTGCCGTGTCTATTTAATGCCATCGTCGCATCAATCCTCAGCTTCTGCTGAACCCTCGCGTGAAAACTGGCCAAGCGGACGGCGCAGTGTACGTCTCCCAATACCTGACCTGAGTACATATATGTACATGCTATCCTAAGTCCCACGGTGCTAACCCTTTCTTGTCGCTAGATCATCCGCGATGGCACCTTCATCATTCCACATACCGGCGAGCGGTCCCGCCGGCATTTTAGCTTAAACGGCGATGGCACCGTGCCAAACAGCGCCGAATCCAGCCCCGATCGCTTCCACTCCTTTGAGACGGCCGAAACCTTTGGCGAGCATGTCAACACTGTCCTACACAACATCCAGCAGATCGGCCACGCTGTCGTAGACTGGGCGAGGTCCAGCGAGGGCCGCAGCATCCTGTGCTGTTCCCTGGCATATGTCTTGGGCAGCCTGGCTACGTATTGGGCGCCGCTGTCGAGCACGCTGGGCAAACGCGACGGCAAACACGTCGTCGCTACCATTACAGTGTACTTCCACCCGGCGCGCACAGTCGGGTCAATGATTGAGGCCATCATCATTGCTAGTCTGGCGGTGGCGTATGCAACTATTACAAGCACGCTGGCAATGTGTGTGTCAGCCGTTCTGGCGGGCGAGATGGGCCTCGTGTGGTTGTCGCATTTCATCAATGTCACAGTGTTCATTGGCGCAGCGCTTGGCTTTGTCGGCTGGGTCAAGCAGCGCATGAGTCAGCCGCTGGTCAACGTGGCGTCGACGCTGGCTTCGATTACCATCATTTCCATCATGACCAAGGAAGATGCCATCCAGGGTGGCCACTTCAACTTTGTCAAGGTCGAGCAGGTGCTCAAGATCCTCGTCATGGGCACCTCCTTTTCTGCTGGCGTGTGCTTTTTCGTGTGGCGACGCTTTGCGCGCCAGGAACTGCGTGAGGCCATGTGCACGACGTCCATCTTTCTGGGCGACATGATTGCGGCCGTCACGCGCGGCTTCATCAATGGATCCGAGGAAGAGCTGCGTGCCGAGGGGTATGGTGACCTCATCTCGCGGTACAATGCGCATAACTCTACGTTGCTCAAGGCGGCCAGGGAGTCCAAGTTTGAACACTACATTCTCGGTCGCGAAAAGGAGTATCAGCTGGAAAAGAACGTCATCAAGTCCATGGAGCGCCTAGCCCAGTCTATTGGTGGTCTGCGCAGTGCATCTAACACCCAGTATTCTCTGCTCAGCGAGCCCAACGAGCCCATTGAACTGCCCATCAGCCGCTACGTGCCGCGGTCGCACCAGCCCGGGGTGATTTCGCCCGTGTCGACGTTTAGGCCGTCGTCAGTGCCGCATAATCTCGGGCCGATTGCCGAAAGTCCCGAGATGGGCAGGATATCGCGTCGTGCGTCGGACGATATTACGCGGGAGCAGGATCCGCTGGCGCAGCAGCCGGGATTTCGCACGCCGTCCGAGATTTTTGAAATGTTCATCAGCATGCTGGGCCCCTCAATGAAGTCCCTTGCCTTTACGCTGTCCGAGATTCTCCGCGAGCCGCCTTTTGCAGGAGCGCCCAACTACGAGGTAAATCTGCAGGAGAGCTTCAAGAATAGCCTGACAGAGGCGCTGTCGCTATACAACAATGCTCGGGGCCAGGCGCTGCGCGAGCTTTACCTGTCAATTCAAATGGCGGGAAAGCGGTCGGAAAAGATCCAGGCGGATATTGAAGAAGTCGCTGCGGCTTGTGGCCACTTCAGTTTCAGTTTACAGGCAGTAGCGGACGAAATCGGACTATACCTGGACACTGTGGAGGATATCAAGTTCCACAACCAGCAGGGCTTCCGCAGCTGGAACTGGCTCAAGTTCTGGAAGCATGTGAAGCTTCCGTGGAAGGACAAGGGCATCCGACTACATGACGACGAGACCATGGCATTTTTAAATAGTGCGGACCCGGCGTCGATGGCACGTGAGGTGAACCCCATCCGACGGTCTGCTATGCCGCAGGGCATTCCGGAGAGTATGCAGCGCAACCGTGATTTGTATAGCTGGGATGCCGCACCGGACGCTAGTCGCTATGTGCGCAAGGCGTCGGCGTGGGTTTTGGCGGCGTTGAGAAAGCTAGGACGAGAAGACAGTGAGTTTCGCCAGATGAGTTTTCCCTGAATGAATGTGTGACGGTTGTTTGCTAACTCGCTTTAGTCCGGTTCGGCATCAAGATTGGCATTGGCGCTTCTCTATGGGGCATGCTTGCATTTCTCCCATCCACCAGACCAACCTACCAGCACTGGCGTGGCGAATGGGGCCTGCTGAGTTACATGATTGTCGTTGCCATGACAGTTGGCGCCAGCAACGCCACCAGCTTCTCTCGTTTTCTCGGTACATCTCTCGGTGCTTCGTTTGCATGCGTTGGCTGGGTTCTCAGCGGTGGCAATGCTCTGGTGCTCATGTTCTTTGGGTGGCTGGTGAGCATCTTCAACTTTTACCTGCTGCTGGTAGTCAAGAATGGGCCGCTGGGCAGAATCACTCTGTTGGCTTGGAACGTGATTGTACTGTACGCGTACAGTCTGTCACGTGACGACGACGACGACGGAGATGACGACATGGACGATGGGCGAAATCCGCTGATTTTTGAGATTGCCTACCACAGAGCCGTGGCGGTGGCGCTGGGCATCTTGTGGGGAATGATTGTGTGTCGGCTGATTTGGCCGGCATCTGGACGGAGAAAGTTCAAGGAGGGACTGGCGGTTCTGTATCTGCAGTTAGGGCTGATATGGAAGAGAGGGCCGCTGGGCTATATGCTGCAGAACGACAAGCCGGCGCCGTATCTGCGGCCGGGTGAGCAGGATGCGCTACAGCGATACGGTGAGTTGTTTTCCTCTCCTTTTTATATTCATCTTGACCTTGCCACTAACTAACTATTTCAAAGTCTTCAAGCTGGAAACCCTGCGAACTGCAGCCCTCAACGAATTCGAACTGCGCGGCCCATTCCCCAGCAAGGCATATTCACGCATGCTCCGCGCCACGGACCGCATCCTCGACGCCTTCTACGCCATGTCGCAAATCACGCAGAAGCGCAACCTGCTGAGCCCCGGCGAAAAGGCCATTCTGGAATCCACGACAAAGGAGCGCGCCATCATGTGCGACCGCATCTGCCACGTCTTCCATGTGATCGCCAGTTCCGTCATGCTCGAGTACCCGATTGCCGATGCCACGCCCGACATTGACGGGCTCAAGGACCGCTTGCTGAGTAAGATCCATGCGTTTCGCCGGAGCCAGATTGCAAAGGGTACTCCGGGGGCCGGCGGCGGGTTTGTGGCCGAGGAGAGGGATTATGCGCTGATTTATGCGTATATTCTGATTACGAGCCAAGTGGCAGCAGAACTCAAGGTGGTGAGGGGAGAGGTGGATGAGTTGTTTGGAGTGTTGAGTCAGGATGCCTTGTTGTTGGAGTGACTTTAATACGTGTAGGCGATACAAATTGATAGGAAACAAAGTCGTTCATTTATCGTTGTCTATCTATACTCTAACCCTAATGCCACTCTACCCTAAAACGAACACTCACGGAACTTGCCTGTCCGCCCAACTTCATATTCCGCCCACCGGGCTTGGCCCTTCCGTCCAGCTACCAATAGCGTGCCGGGGTTTAGCACGTGACACCCTTCATACGTCACTGAAAACGGATTACTTGTGCTGTCCACCAGGATTACGGCCGTCGGCAGCGGATATAGCTGCAGCGCACCCGCATAGTCCCAATGCACGGGCCGGATTTCCGGCCGAAACGGCGCCAGGTGGCCCTGGTCCAGCAGCGTCTTGACCAGCTTGCGTGACGACTTGACGCCCGGGTCAATGTCTTGGTCCGCTGGCTGCTCGACCTCCATAAGGTCGTCCAGGTCCGCTGGCACATCCTCGCCGTCCTCCCCATCGGCGGCGGGCGCGTCGCCTGCCCGCAGCGCATCGCGGTCTGCTTTTAGCGCTACGGCTGCCCGGCGCAGGCGCGCCGACACGTCATCCCGAAACACCACCACCTCATGCGTCGGCCCAAACAGCGCCAGCCGACTTGGATTCGTCGTCCAGATAGCCTCGGGCGGCGCGCGCGGGCCTGCTTGCTGTGCTGTGGCCCCTCCATTGCTGCTGCTTCGCGCCGCGGCAAACATGCGCCGCAGCCGCGACGTAAACATGTCGGGCACCGGTTGGCGCGGCAGCGGTACCGAGGCGCCGGCTGTCGCGGCCGAGATCCACCCGTCGTTGTCGCCAGGGACAAAGATGAAGGAGCTGTGCGCCATGAGCGCGGGAAAGTCGCCAATCACGGCGGCCAGCGCGTCAAAGTATTCCTTGTATTCCACGCTGCCGCCGCTGCCGCCACGCGCCATGATGGGCCCGTCGGTGAAGCTGCCAGTGATGACGAATGCCAGCGGGTATGTCAAGGGCGCGGCGTTAGAGCTGGCGTCGCCCCCGGCATATATCCCCAGAATTTTGCGCACGGCTTCTAGTGTGTGTGGCTTGTTCAGGTTCACTTCTCCTAGCACCACTACCTTGCGGCGCATGCGCGCATTAGCCGGCGACAGGCCACGTAGCAAGCGGTCCTCGATCCTGCGCATTTTTGCGCCGACAGCGCGCTCGCTGCCTAGTCCAAGGAAATCAGTCCACCCGAAGCCGCCACCGATAGTGTGCGTAGCGTCGCCATGCGGGGCGGTGATGCCGAGGGTGGCGGCGCGGCGCTCAGATGGCGGCTGGCCAATGAAAAACGCCTGGAAGCGGCCGCCGACGAAGCCGCCGACACCGCGGGCACCGGGCAGGCCGGCGCTGCGGGTGGCGTCGTCGTCTTCCTCGTAGATGCCGTCGACGAGGACGAGCATGCCTGCGGTGAACCAGGCGCAGTCGTGCGGCACCGAGACGGCCTGTGAGAGGTCCAGTGAGATGGTACCGGTGAGGTCGGACAGGCCGGTGCCGCCAGTGGGCAGGGTGGTGAGTAGGCCGAGGAGCATGTGGTGCGAACCGTGGCGGCCGAGAAGGTTGGCAATGGGAGTGAGTTTTTGGCCGGCGGATGAGGAGGAGGAGCGGAGGGAGGCGACGGCGGAGGTTTGGAAGGCTTCGTTGCGCATGAGACGTTGATGGATGACGTGGTAGCGGTGGCGAAAGGCGGTTGTTTTGCTGGTGGCAGAGGGGAGAATGGAGGGTTTTGAGGAGACTCTGTAGAGATAGTGTTAGTAGTGGTGGTGGCAGTAGTAGTAATAGTAAGGAAATACAAAAGCCAAACCTACCGCTCGAAATGCTTCTTGGTCACGTTGTACACCAGCCGCGGCTGCTCAAATGCATCCACCACCTTTAACCATTTGCGCACATCATTCAACTCTACATCGTCAATCTCATCCAAGTCCTCCTGTGTGCCCAGTCCACTATCGGCCCGGGCCATTGTCGGCACCGTGATGCCGAGCCGCGTCTTTGCCACATCTGCCTCGGACACCGCTGACGAGTCTAGTGTTAGACTATCCTGCCGTAGCAGACTGCGCTTCGTCTGCACCACCAGCCGGCCGCCGCTCATGCCGCCCTCCAACGTCTTGAGAATCTCGCGCAACTGCGCGCTCGTGCCGTCGACAATGACGCCGCCATTGCAATTCTTCCAGCTGCGCGCAACCTCCTCAAGCACTTTCTCTGCCAGGCCCTCCTCGCGCCAGCCCGAGCCGCAGTGGCGCCCGATGAAGCCCGCGAGTTCCTGCAGCGCCGTCGACGTCAGCGTCAGGCTGTGTTTCTTTGTAAAGGTGCGAAAGGCCAGCGGCCGCAGCGTTCCCGGCGCCAGTACAATTGGTAAAATCGCTTGTTTGGCCGGCGTCGGTGTCGAGGGCAGACCGGTCGGGGTGTTGCTGCTGGGGTCTGTGTCCGGGACGTATGGCCGGATCGGGTGGGCCGGCGTTGCAAAGGCCGGAGAGGACGAGGGAATCGATGATGACGGGGCGGATTTGACCGGCGTAGCCTTGCCGGCAAGGAAGTTGCGCATTTTCGGTAGATGGCCTTGTTGTTTTTCAATCAAGAAGGCGTGTTGGACCAAAGTCGGATTGTAAAACAAAGCATAAATGGATGGCCGTCGTGATTTTCAATTACACTTTACGCGCCTCGACGCGTTTTCCGTGGGCCACTTAAACCCTGATGTACTAGGGTTCACATATAGGGTTAGGTAAGCTTCGAGAGGATCTGGCTTCTTAACTTTCCCCAGCACTAAATCCATCAAGGATCGTGTAACAAGTCCACCCAGCAAGAACAAGATCCATCGAGCTTCAACGCTAACCAATTTAATATGGCTTCAGTGTTACTAAGGCGATTGTGTTTGCAGCGTCAGTTGGCAGGACGCAGTGTCTCGTCACTGGCATCCAACAGTTATATTGTATGTTTTGCTGCTGAAGCCTGGGCCCTTGGCGTCTCTGTCACTCATCTGCTTATACGTCACGAGGCACTAACCCAGCTATAGAAAGTTTTCAAAGACCACCCGGCCCCTGGCCGCCACCTCCTCAGTCTCCTGGAGATGGACCCGCCCTCGCCCGCCCTCGCCATCGGAACCACCACCCAGCTGCCCCCGACGCCGGGCTCTTTTGCCGAGAACGCCGACTTCCGGCGCATTCTGGACCAGGTGGTTCAAGAGCATGGCCACCGCGACAGCGGCCTGCAGGCTCAAGCCAAGGCGTTTGTTGGGGCTGGTGGAACGGCCATGTTTACGGCTATGCAGCAGACACGCCACCGTGGGCGCAAGACTGCTGCTGCTGATGCCACTGCTGGTGCAACTTCGGGCGGATACATTCACCTGAGTGACGCGAGAAATCCACCAGACTTTGGCCGTATTGCCTGGCCAGAGGATATCCTCGGCAGTGTGGAGGTGGATGGAGAGGGTGAAATTATTGGTAGGGTTGAGCCGAGCGGGACGTACCGCATTGTGACCAATGAGGGAATGTAAGTTGTGGTTTCTTTTGGCGTTTCTTTTACTTACTGACTATTTCCTACAGACTTGGCTTGAGCCCGTTCCTCATGGAAAAACTGGTAGAGCGTCTTCGCGCTGAGCAAACCAAAGTTCAACAGTCTTGAAACTCAGCCACCGCTTACCATTGTAACATTAGTCTTTTGTATCTGTACACTATGTTCTGCTCTATGCATATTCCTGCTCTATACACCTATTCTTTTCTTTGTAGGCCGATGAGTTCATAGCACGCCTCTGACTTGCCTCCAATCTCTCGTCTGACGCCATAATCAAATACATACGTCATGAGGCTGACGACGGTTCGCACGCAGCTTCTCGGCCTCAATTTTTGCTTTTGGCTTGTGTGACATTGCCCATTCTTCTTATTCCATACATGCTATCAAGTGGCGTGCCAGAAAGCCAGGGACGTCGGGTGTAGCAAAGCCATGAAGAAGAATCCCTTATACTACATGTGTGTAGGTCAGCTTGTTTATGTATGTACATACTTGTACAAGGCGGGGCATGGCCCCACCACCAAACAGCCTTGTTTAGTTATCATACATACTTGTGCATTGGCCCTACTATGTACAAGTACATATGTATACATATGTACATACGTATACGCAGCATGTACATACTTAGTGGCTTTATCAATTGCGGGGAACACACGATAACGGAAAAATAAAAACCTGGAGCAGAATTTCAGTACCTCAGACCACTGAAAAAGAGCACCCGCATCCGCTATAAACATTCACTAAAAAGCTCTTTTTCCAGCTTGGGCTGCTATAGCCGACCCTACCGTTCTCTCGACAACCCCCCTAGCCTTCTCAGAGCATCTCTGCTTCTTTACAACACCACGCAAACCACATTCTTGTATGTATGTATGTACAGACTGTATACAGAATCTGTACGTTATCAATGTGAGAGTCAAATCGAAAATCGACCAAGTTCATGCTTACTTCATCAAACGTGCTTTTCAATCTCGGCCTGCGACCAATACAAGTGCATCCATCTATACTGCGAATTCCAAGGCTCTCAAGTGATTGATTATATAATTGATCCAAGCCTCTTTTCTTTTTCTTACGCTTTGTTTTCTCGGCTTCCTACAGTAGTCGTCTTTGTGATTGCTACATACTCTTATTTACTACTACATACATACGTACATACTACTTGTACATACATACATACATACATACATATGCATATTCTTTATCCTGCTACATATTGAGAGCCCGCATACGGTCTTGGTATTGTCTCTCTTCTATTTATACCTTATCATATTTCTTTTTCTTCCTATATTGCGCCTGACCCCAATCACTCAAACCAGCCGTGAATCTCCTCCGTCTCTCCATACGATATCCATCTCTCAAGTCGCCCCTCCCCTCGTTCGCAACAAAGTCCAGAATCCGATATTGAACCGCACAATCCACAAGGCCGCCCTATATGCAGCATCTCGCCCCGCCAGACGCAAAGGGCACCACCGCCCACGGCGGCTTTGAAGACGAGGAACTGACCATTTCGCTGTCGCCGTCCCGTCGCAACTCCAAGCGCAATCTCGACTCAAATAACGCCTCGGCCTCGGCCCTTGCCTCGTCGGCTCCCGCCCCGTCAACTGCCGCACACCCCCACTCTCGTCTGCCCGGCGCCCCGAATTCCCAAGATGCTGGCGCAATCGTCGAGCAACGAATTGGCGCCTACGAAGTCATCAAGACCCTTGGCGAGGGCTCATTTGGCAAAGTCAAACTCGCCATTCACAGTAGTACCGGCCAGAAGGTTGCTCTCAAGATTATCCCGCGCAAGAAGCTTATTAGCCGGGACATGGCTGGGCGCGTGGAACGCGAAATTGAATATCTACAACTGCTACGCCATCGTCATATTATCAAGCTGTATGGATTTTTTTTTCTTTTTTCTTTTCTGTTATTCTTCTTCCTCGTCTTGTTGACCCTCAAATACCCTTCGTTCTCTCCATTCATCAGCCATACTTCCCTAACCTGCGTACCCCCGCCTACTTCTCTTGCTAACCCCTCCACAGCTACACCGTCATCAAAACCGCTACCGAAATCATCATGGTCCTCGAATATGCCGGCGGTGAATTGTTCGACTACATTGTGCAGCACGGCCGCATGAAGGAAGGCATTGCCCGCCGCTTCTTCCAGCAAATGATATGTGCCGTCGAATACTGCCATCGTCACAAGATTGTCCACAGAGATCTCAAGCCCGAAAACCTGCTGCTCGACAAAGAGCTCGACGTCAAGATTGCCGACTTTGGTCTCAGCAACATCATGACTGATGGCAATTTCCTCAAGACCAGCTGCGGCTCACCCAACTACGCTGCCCCAGAGGTTATCAGCGGAAAACTGTATGCCGGCCCCGAGGTCGATGTGTGGAGTTGTGGTGTTATTCTCTACGTCATGTTGGTCGGCCGTCTTCCCTTTGACGATGACCACATTCCCAGCCTGTTTTCCAAGATCACCCGTGGCGCATACAGCGTGCCGCAATGGATGCCTTCGGGTGCCGCCCACTTGATTAAGCGCATGTTAGTGGTGAATCCCGTTCAGCGTGCCACTATTGACGAGATTCGCCAAGATCCGTGGTTCACAAAGGACCTTGACCCATACTTGCAACTCCCTATCGAGGAGTTTTACCACACCGGCATTGACCCTACCAGGGCTATCCGCAAGCTGGACAGCAGTGGCGGAAGCACCCTAACTCGTGAGCAAGAAAAGCTCTTTAATGAAGTCACAGATCGCATCAGTAAAACTATGGGTTACGGTCGCAAGGATGTTGAAGAAGCATTGCAAGCCGACGAGCCGTCTGCAATCAAAGACGCCTACCTAATTGTCAGAGAGAACAAGATGATGGAGAACCGTAGGTTTATGGGTCCCTGTAACTGGTGTCGCGTCTCGATGCTAACTACAGTATAGAAGAAGCAGCAGCCATTGCCGCTTTGGCTGGAGAAGGCCAAGCACGCTCTGAAACGTCCCCTTTGCCGGCGCCTGCACTCAGCCAGGGCTCCGTCCCCAGCCCGTCCACACCTTCGGGACGTTCGGTACACTCGTCCACTGCCGGGCCTCGGCCGTATGTCAGCAAAGTCGGCATCTTGCCCAGCAGCATCCCCGCTTTCCACAAGTCGTATGTGGACCGCGAGAAGAATGGTGGGGACGACCAAGTCACGCCGTCGGTTATCCTCGACGACCCTACAGGCTCGCGCACAGATGCCGACAAGGAGGAGACGGCGCGTCGTCTCAAGCCGCACTCGCGTAGTATGGTGCGTCTTGAAAACGAGAACCAACGCCCGCAGGGCCTGACGCCCGTAAACCCGCCGAAAAAGGTCAAGCCTGTGCGCTGGCAGTTTGGTATTCGCTCGCGCAATGCGCCGTGGGAGGCGCTCCTGTGCATCCACAAGGCGCTGGCAAAACTCGGCGCTGCCTATATCCCCGACGAAAACTGGGAGCCAATGGAAGGAGACGAGGATGCGCCGCCGGGCTACCATGAGGTTGACAATGAGCAACATCAGCAGCAGAATGAGTGGGATCCGACGAAACGGTATAAACTGCCGGCGGATCCGTGGAATATCAAGGTGCGCTGGGAGACTGAAGGTGAGACTTTTTTTTTCTTCTCTCTTGTACCACCTCAAACACAAACACACACAACACACACATACCCCCGTCATGACTTCGTCTAAAACCGATTTCTAACCACCAAAAATCATGTCTTACAGCCCTCCGCAAACCGAACCAGCCCGAGCCTGCGCCCTCCAAAATCCGGCGCACCGACGACGGCAAAGTCTTTGAGGTGGTGGCAATGTTTCTCGAAATCCAAATCTACGAAATGGACCGCGGCGTGTACCTGGTGGATTTCAAGTGTGCGGGCTACGAGACTTGGGACCACTACATGCTCGACCAAAAGGACGTCACATCGCCTTTTCCCTTTTTGGATCTGGCAGCCCGGCTGATTATGCAGTTGGCCGAAGCAGAATAGATTCGTGTTCCGGTGCCTGCTGCATCGTTGATGTTGGGAGCTCAAAGCAAGAGTCTTTAGACGTTATGCGCCGTTTTTTTCTCTCTCTCTCTCTCTTTCTGTGTCTTTTTTCTTCGATTCTTGTTTCTATTTCTCTTTGTATGTATTAGTATTATGTAGTACTCATGAGTAGGCCGAGACCTGTGGCATTAGAATTTACAGCTGATAGTTTTAACCCCGTGACCCCCGCCCTGCGTGGTTGGTTGTTGAAAGACATTACTATTACTACATAGTATAGTATATATTGGTTGTATGTGTTGTTGGTGTATTAGTATATGTGCGTCGAGGTCGAGGCAAGGAAAAGCAAGTTCATATCACGTGAGCTAATAAAGAAGAGAAAAGAAGGAAGCATCAAATATTGTATTGTAAGCCAGCCCGTTCCGTCATATAAAAAGAAGAGATGAAGCAGAGAAAAAAGAAAGAAATGCAAGAAGAAAAATATGACGAGGCTGGATTTCGAGATTAAACAATGCTTCCCCCTTGGGTTTTTTTATTTGGTCATTTTTTTGTCACAAGTCGAATAACACTCTTTTCTCCTATGAGCAAATTTAAGGGAACAAAGAGAGAGAGAGAGAGAGAGAGAGAGAGAGGAGAGAAAGAGGGGGGAGGAGGAGGGGTTATTCAGACTTGTGCGTAGCGGTAGCTGGACAAAGGTGATGAAAAAGAAGAAGAAAAAGAATGGCTCAGGCACGTCACGAAGCAGCTTTAACGACTGCTGTGAACAAAGCATCCGAACCAAGAAAAAGAAAGGAGAAGAGGAAAAAGATAGAAACAAAAACAACGGTGTCTTGTTACCAGATATATATGGCCCAGATCGAGACAAAGAAGACAAAGGAAACTTCTTTTCCTCTATCTTAGGCTGTAGTCTCTGGCAACAAAGCAGCGCCATCCACTTGTCTCTAAACGCAGTTGTGCACAAGCAAGCCACATGAAGACAGTGCTCGCCTTGTGGCAAAGGAAAGGAAAAGAAAAAAGGCGGCGAAGGCTTATAAAGAATTTGTCGCGGTATATTGCTTGCCCCGGAGAAGCGAGCTTTGTAACACATGTATAGGGGGCACTGATGAAGACAAACGCCTAGCGTCTTCCGAAGCGAGCCGTGGAGATGCGTGCCGACTCTTTGTCAGGAGAAGAAGAAGACAAAAAGAACATGGCCAGCTTGTCTGTAAGTTATTATAACCTCTCTTCACTGTCGAATGATCGTGAGAAAGACGAGGAAAGATGAGGCAGCATGTCCAGGCCACAGCAAAGCAGAAGAGAAAAGTCAACAAGGAATAGAAGATAAACAGAGGAGAAAAAAAACAAAAAGAAAACAATACAAAAAGCCAACATTTACAAAACCCCCAGCCGTAACAGAAAAAGGAAAAATAAATAGAAGAAAAAGAAGAAGAAAAATACGCTCCCAAATGCGCCAATTAAATGAGAAAGAAAATTAAAATAGGCTTATTTGGTTGTGTTTCTAAACCGGTGGCTTCATCAAGTAAGAGGAGAGAGAGATTTTGGGGCGGAGAGGTTGAAACGGGTTGCAACCCAGAGGCATGATAACAGCGTGGACTTTCTGGCCCTTCCTCTTGCTGCCTTTGGGACATACAAGAGAGGAGAGAGAGAGAGAGTCTGTCAGAGAGTAGTGAAGGAAGCCATCTTACCAGAAGTTTTGTTTGAATGTGACTTGGCTGCCAGACATGGAACGAGCCTTGGCAAAGACAATCCAAGTACGCAAAGAAACAAAAGAGCCGACATGACGGAGGTGAGGAAGCGGGTATTAAGAAGTAGCGCCGAGCGCCGAATGAATAGGGTGAAAAGGGAGGGAAAGGGGGATGGGATAGTATTCACAAGATTCTGTAACTCCAATCCGACACGAACCATGAGGCCCAAGTCCAAAAAGAAAAATCAGACTTGGCACATCATAGTCAAAAGAAGGTTGTCAGTTGCCGTCCTCCTCTTCATCAGAGGGTCTTTGGAATAAGGCCAGAGGAGACAGAGATGGAGAGGAAGAAGAGGAAGAAGAAGAAAAGAAAGGCAAACTTGTCGGATTGTCCTCCAGTCCACAGCTCTCGATGGTGTGGGGTAGATTATACTGGTGATCATGATTCACCAAGAAAACAAAAGGGGCGATGTGAGAGCGCGAAAGGAGGAAAGAGGGGACGGCACGTCTAGACCTCTCTGGTTTCTAGTCAACAGCAAAGAGTCAGGCCAATGGCTGGCAATCCACCAAAAGGAGACACGGAAAGCCAGGCCATCGGTAGTTATTCAACACCCGATACTGCGCGGAGAGAAACAAACAGAGAGGAAAGCCAGTAAGCGGCAAAGACCAACAGCTGCAAAACCAAATAAAGCAACATGCGTGGTCACAAAGACGGCCGGCCTACTCTGGAGCCAGAATCCACTTCTTAATGTTATACAACCTGACCATGGATGGTCTCTTCAACACCCGACATTTGCTGCAAGGATGTGAGTTGTGGGGGTTGTTGCATTGACATCTGACTAGCCATCATGTTGATGCCAGGATGCATCACTGGCGTGTTCATCGTCACTGCAGTAACCGCCAGGTGGTGTGAGTGGCTGCCGAGAGCCGGGTCAACGAGGCCAACGGTGCCCATAGGCATTGTGGTGGTCATATTAGTGGCCATTTGCGGAGACGGCATAGTGGCCGAGACGAGACTCGGGTCAAGCGCCGAGGTTGACATGTTGGCTGTTGGGGCCGTAGCTGAGACTTGCTGGTGGTGGGCGGCCTGGGCCTGGGCTTGGGCCTGGGCCTGGGCTTGAGCTTGTGCTTGTGCTTGTTGAAGCTGGGCGTGAGCCACTTGCTGTTGTTGAAGCTGGGCCTGTTGATGCTGCATTTGCATTTGGGCCTGAACCTGCGCCTGCGCCTGCGCTTGCGCTTGTGCCTGTGCCTGAGCCTGGGCTTGAGCTTGCTGGATATGAGCCTGAACCTGTGCCTGAGCCTGGGCCTGGGCTTGTTGGATGTGAGCCTGCACTTGAGCCTGAGCTTGAGCCTGAGCCTGAGCCTGAGCCTGAGCCTGAGCCTGAGCCTGAGCCTGAGCCTGAGCTTGAGCCTGAGCCTGAGCCTGAGCTTGAGCCTGAGCTTGTGCCTGAGCCTGCTGCTGCTGCTGCTGCTGCTGTTGTTGTTGTTGTTGTTGTTGCTGCTGATGTTGTTGTTGCTGCTGATGTTGTTGTTGCTGCTGATGTTGTTGTTGCTGCTGCTGCTGCTGCTGCTGCTGCTGCTGCTGCTGTTGCTGTTGCTGCTGCATATGCGCCTGGACTTGTGCCTGGACCTGAGCCTGGACCTGTGCTTGACTTTGACTTGTAGAAGTTGAGGCAACGGCTGCGGCGGCTGCGGCGGCTGCGAGAGCATTCGATTCGGATCTAGCATCATCCTTTTCATTCTTCAGCTTACGGATAATGCGCTTGAAAGTCGTCTCCGAAATGTCCAGTCCCAGACGCTCACGAACATCGCGGAACTTGAGCTTCGGGTCAGCCTCACGAAGCTGGCGAATCGACATGAGAATCTCGTCAGTCACCTTTTTAGGGCGGCCAGTGCGTGCACGTGAGTTAAAAGTATTGAACTCGGCACGGCGCTCTAGAGTTCCGTATACAGTAGCACGAGTAACTCCAAAAGCACGGGCAACAGCCGACTTGCTCTGGCCAGAGGCAATAGCAGCGCAGATGGCAGCACGGCATTCTGACGAAAGCTCTTCCAAGCGCTTCCGCGGGCCCATGATTTCAGAAGCAAATTTCTCCAGAGTAAATTCAGAGCGCTGGCTGCGAGTTTGGCCACGTGATGAGCCCTCGGCGGGGTTCTCGGTGGGGGAATTGGGGTTGCTGCTGTCAGAGGTGGAGGCGTCTGTGGTGGTATCGCCACTGGGAGCGGACAGTGACGCGCTGGCACCAGGCATCATGGAGGGCTCAGTGGCGGTAGACTGGGCCACCGAAGACATAGTGTTAGCCGAAGGAGGCGCGCACTGAGTGACAGACGAAGACTGAGGCTGCTGAGGAGAAACAATATTGCTCATGATCTGCGGGTTCATAGAAGGGTCTTGCATCATTGCTATGTCAGGCATCATAGAGCGGGCTACAGCGTTGGTAGTAGCGTTGTTATCGATAGTAGGAATAGATATGACATTAACGTTGGAATGTTCCGGCATACTAAGCCCCGGAAAGGAAGCAGAAGTGGCCATAATATCCGAAACAGGTGGGCCAGTGATTTGCTGTGAAAGCTGGGCGTGGGTGGCAGGCGTAGTATGAACCATCAAGGCAGGAGAGGAAGTAGAAGAAACAGAGGCAGCCTGACCCTGGAGATCCTGTGACATGGCTCTCGACTGGATCAAGAGAGTTGAAAAGAGAGTATAAAAAAGGAGAATGAAAAAAAAAGCCAGTTGTGAAAAGCCAACGCAGCGACGTAAGCAGGACTTTGGCGTCGCTCACAGGCAAAAACGGCGTGAGGGTTGGGTGAGGGGAGGAGTTGATATTGTAATGATGGCGGGCGCTGGTCGGTCAAATCCAGTGCGGCTCGTGGATATGCTATGGGTGGGTTATAGGCTGGGCTGGGTTTGGGCTTAGGCTTGTAGTAGGAAGAAAATATCACTCTGTCCCTCTCCTTCTCCTTCTCCTCGAAGCGCACTCTGCCGTTTTTTCTTCCTTATGTCCTTGTTTTTTACTCGCTATTTCTACTGCAAAGAAAATAAATGACAAGCAAGTAAACCGTTGTAAAATAAGGATGGACGGGGTAGAGGAGCAAAGGGTTCAGATCAAAAGTAATCTGACGCGAATGAATGAAAGAAAAATCAACAAGCGCCCGTCGCGGTTCGTTCGTTGGCCGATGTGTAGTAGAAAGAAACGCCCTGGGACGGCGAAGTGAAGAAGACCCAGACTCCGGTAGAGAAAAAAATAGTGATAATAAAAATAAAAATAAAAAAATTCTTGAGGGTCTTTCTTGTCTTGGGCCACCCAAGATGCAGTGTTTCTCTGTTAACCCAAAGATGGCAGAGTCGCTCTGCTAACCCAAAGATGCAAAGAGCTACCGAGACTTAACCCAGCAAATCGCTGAAAGCCGACGGGGAATTTAGTTGGCTCTTGTTTTGGCTGGGATGGCCAACTCTTCTTCTTTTGTGCTCCTTTGGCCTGAGCTTTTCCACCAAGCAGGTGTTTTTTTTTTTTTTTTCCTGATATTGATACTTTTGGACCCAGTCTTTGCAAACTACTCCAGCGGCGTTGTCGCCAGTTTGTTAGTTATCAAGAGTCTGTTGTTGGAATGGCAGGCTGGATACAAAATGCCGAAAAGAAATCTCAATTCTCACCAGAATTCGATAGTAAAGAATAGGCTTGTTAAAAGTTCGCAGGATGCCCGTTCAAATGGAGTGGGTTCGTCAATCCAAACAAGTGAATGGAAGAGAAAATTGAAAAAAAAAAAGAAATCGAGGGCCAAAATAATTCAAACAAAAATGAAGGGGGAAATGCCTCGTTGCAGAAAATGTGCAAGGCTTTGGGATTGGCTGCGCTATTAACCCTTGTATATAGACCCATCACGTGCTAGGGTTCCCCGTCCCTAGCTTGAGCCGCAAGAGGATAAGTGACATTTACAAATCTATTCTTACTTGCCGCATAAAACTGCCAAGTAATGGTCAAGAGCCATCATGTTCTTGCCTTACACCAGAGCATCAAACTTCACTGTTCCGTTGACTAGTTCATCAATCACGCGTCCATCTAGTGCTTTGGCTGCCTTGAACCGTTCGTCCGAGGCCACAAACTCGGGTGGCAAGTCCACCTCTTCAGCGCTCTTCCCGCCCATCATTTCCACCACCGCCTTGGCAGCCAGCGCCGCCGCCGCCATGCCGTGACCCGTGTAGCCCGCACACATCCACAGCCCGGTGCCGCTTCCGCCGCCCGCGCATGCTGGCACACAGCCCACCCATGGCAGCCCATCGGCCGAGAACCCCATGATGCCCGACCACTCGTGCGTAGCCACCAGCGCCGTCTCTCGCGTCTCGGCCGCTGTTCCGGGCGCTCCCTGCAGCGCCAGAAGCTGCGGCAGAATGCCCACCAGGTGCTTCGAAATAGCCGCGTCCACCGTATCGTCAGCAGACTGGCCTAGGCCCTTTCCAGCACCCAGCACGCGCGCCCCGCCTAGGATAAACTCCCGCCGGCCCGCATTAACTTGTACCAGATAGTCGTCCATGCTGGGCGTGCCGTCAGCTGGCTCTGACAGGAAAACATAGGAATTTGTCAGTGGCGTGACGGCGTGGCCGGCCTGCGGCACAAGCGCGGCCACTTGGCCCTGCACGGGGGTAATGATGCCCGTCATCTCGGGCAGCAGGTGCGATGTGTAGGCGTTGGTGGCCATGAGGACTTGCTTGGCGACTATCTGGCCGCGGCTGGTGTGCACCACCCACACATTCTCAAAGCGTTGCAGGTGCTCCACGGGCGTTGTAGTCTGCAGGTTGAACGACGGCCCGAAGCGCTCGAGGAGGTCTTCGAGGACCCAGCACACGAGCTTGTACGGCCACAGACTGGCAGCGCGGAACTGGACCACAGCACCTTTTGCACTGGGGATCCGCAGTTTCTCCAGAGAAAGCGAGTCTCCGCTGCTGTGCTTCTCGGTCACCAGGGTAGCAGCTGACGCAAGATGGGGCCGAGTCTCTTTGATGTAGTCCAAGTTTCCCCTTGCGCGATCCACGAGGTTTTGCGTAAAGAATGATTGCGATCCGATAAGAGATGTCCAGTTGCACTGGATGTCATTCTCCTCAACCAAGTTCCTGAGGTAATCAAACGTGCGAGTCTCAAACTCTGCGATATGCGGCTTCGCAGCGTAGATATTAGGTTGGCAATGGCCGCCATTCTAGTTCAGTTCAGTTATTAGCACTTCATCATACTTCCTATAGCCGCCCTAAAGAGCATGTAAATGTAAACTTACCCTTCCCGTCGCTCCCCAGCACGCCTCTCTCGCCTCCAAAATCACCACCGACAAATCTCTGGCCCACGTCTCCTTGGCCTCCTTGGCCGCAAACGCCCCCGTAATTCCGCTGCCTATAATCACCACATCTGCAGTCCTGGGCAGCGTCCTGGTCGATCTATGGCCAAACAGCTTTTCCGAGGGTTTCTGGTGCCAGTAAGAATTGGTAGACTTGGCAGAGGGCAGGTCAGATTGGCCCGGGCGCAAGGTCGGTTGCCCCATTCTGATTATGATTTTCAGGTTGGTTCGTGAAATTAAAAAGTAATGTGAGCCCGAAGTTTTTGGAGTCAACGACTTTCTCGGCTCATTACATATATCAAAGAGCGTCAGAAGTGGGGTGTCCGATGTAACCGATAAGGAAGTGTATGTTACGTATGTATCAGCGTCAATTTAAACGGACAATGATGATTTGCAGATAAGCCCTCTTTAACGCCAAGCTCTTGCGCACAATGCTTTAACAAAGAACGTAGTAGAGTGTAGTTAAAAGTCATTTGTCTAACCTGGATTACGCCCAAGAAAACGATGGCCCTAGATCTGAATGCCTTACGATTGTAACTTTTCGGCCATGTCGCCCGAGTAAGCATTAACTTTATCTTGCTCTAGAGATATATGGGTAACGGTAGTGTCATTATAACGTGAAAGAGATTTTTGTAGTGCTTCAGATAAAAAGAACACACAGACAGTAGGGACAGTAGTACGTAGATACAGTCTCGTCAAAGCCGCCTAGAAAGACAGAAAAAAACACCGTCAAGAAGCCCTAACGCCAGATGGACGATACATGCATCCAAGTAGAAGCAGCAGCAACTTTCTCATGCCACAACCACCAACCGCAAACGGCCTCCTTTGCTGTACGGGCACCCCATCGATGCCATCTTCTTTCTTGTTGCTGCCTTTTTGTCTTCTTTTTTTTTCCTCATCCAGTCCCCTCTTTCTCCGTCCTCCACCTTGTCCTGTCTTGTCCTGTTCTGCTCCCCCCTCACTTTCTTTCGTGCGTCTCCCCATTTTGTAGACAGCCGTCCCGTCAAACAAACAAGAGAAATTATCATGGGCGACGCGACTGCTGAACGCGCTTTGTTTAACCGTCCGTCTTCTTTCTGCGGCCGACCTGGGCAGAGAAACCAGTCTTGATGGCGGCAACACTACGTCTGGAACCGCAAGAGTTGCAGGTAATGAAAGACAGACGGTTCTCTCCCTTGTTGAGTTCGGTATCGGGCGACTTGCACGTCTTGCACGTGACATACTCAACTACAAACAAAGGATGTGAGTATAAAATCCCACATGATCATTCAAGACAATGGCATATCACAAAGCCAAGTCTCATTTTCTTTTCCAGGTACAGGGGAAAAAAAAACTTACTAATGTACTTTCGCAGAACGTTTTCGAGCTGCTTCTGCTGGAAACGACCCTTGATAACCAGGCGTCTGCTACCGTCAACCGAACCACTGGTACCCAGTTCAGCAAACAGGTAGGCGGTAACGTGTTCGTCGGTACGCTTCATGCGCTTGCAAATATCGGCAATGTTGGCAAAGATGGTCTTCTTGTTACCCTCACGCATGCACTGCGGGGGAGGAATCTTGTAGCTCTTGCCGCCGCTGAGGGCGTGGTCGGGGTTCTTCTGCGACAGCTGGTGGAAGAAGCGTTGCAGCAGCGAGTTGTAGCTCAGAGCCTTAGTCTCGTTGTGCGCCCAGATACCGGTGCCAGCGTCCATGTCGCCTGACTCCTCCTCGGCAGCAGCAGTGTCGGTGTCCTTGCCCTCTGCCTCCTTGGCCTCGATCTGGCGGGCAAAGTCGTCCTCATCATCGTCGAGCTTAGCGGCCTTCTTCTTCTTCTTCTTCTTCAGAAGCTTGTCGACACCCTCGTCACCCTCAGCAGCATCCTCATCCTTGGGAACCTTCTTCTTCTTCTTCTTCTTCAGCAGCGACAGGTCGACGCCGGCGTCGTCGGCAGGGGGGGTGGTGGTGGTTTCGGCTTGAAGCGGGTCAGTAAGGGAAATCGAAGTTATTGGCTATCGACAATTGCAATTCAACGTGGTAGTCGGGTGGATAGAGAATGGCGTACGGAGAGAGTGAGACTCGGCAGTCTCCTTGGTATCGTCGATCGAGGTGGTCATGGTGACTGATCCGTCTGCGTCGACAACTATTTGTTCGTTGGTGAAGGTAACCGACTTTTTAGACTTGGGAGAAGTTGGGAAATCCTGTAGAATGCGCAACAAAAAACACGATTAGTACGTGAGGGTTATATTTTTATCCTGCAGCTATATTCGACGTTTCGAAGAGAGTTTGTTGGTATTATATTTTTTTTGGCCTGTTCCTCCAGGGTTTATAGGTGGGTTCGGGAAATATATGACTGTGACTTGACGAAGAAAAAAATAAGGTGCGGTAGTGTAGTGGCGGTAGCGTTAAAAAGCAACTGTGGGATTCGCAACTGAAATGTCTTATCTAGAAGTACAAACTTGCGTGTGAAACGAGATGGATTGATGTAATGGAAAGAAATGAAAAAGGCAAACAGAGGAGAAAGCAAGGCTATTCACCTTAAAGATGGAATTGCAAAGCGCAACACTGGCAAAGTGGCGGCGGTGATGAATGCGGGTTTGTGTGGTAAAGCGTGATGGTTTTCAAATGAATGATGAACACAGAGAGAGGATTTTGCGTTTTTCGGGTTTTCTGGCCCAGTTGCCTTTGGTGGGGGGAGGGACAGGGAAAGAGGCAAAAGAAAACGGGCTTTGCTTTGGGCTAAACGGGCACACAGGCGCACGCTCTGGCTTTTAGAGGGGCTTTTGCAGTGAAAGAGAGGCCACTATATGTACAGTATGTACGCTATAGACCACCAACAATGGGGAACAGAGCTTCATTCATTGATTCATTAACAACAACATACCTGAGAGTCGGTCATTGTTTGTTTGACGCGGGCGTTTAGCGGGTTCAAGATGACCTAATGTTTGCAGGTCGCGGAACAATAAATATCCAATAAATGCTGGCGGACAAAGAGAGCGGCTCTCTTGTATGTATATACAAGTATGTATGTATGTATGAGTGGACTGACGTTGGAAATGTCAGATGAGGCAAAGGCTTGTGGATCTTGAAAAGGCTTGACAAAGCAGAGTAAATCAGAAAATACCAGCTGATATAAAGGCTTTTCAGTAGTTGCCAATGGAAAAAAATGGTTTGCCGTTATGAAACTACACTATGCTTTTATTTAAGAGGAAACGTTGGTCACAACTACTGTTAACATAAAGGTTACAAGCAAAAAGCCGCCCTGTCCTGCTTGGGTACCTGACAATGCACAAAGAGGGAGGCTGATCAACACAACAGCAAACAGGTAACGCAAGTTGGGCTTAGGTATAGATCGCAGCTGGGACTTGGGTTAGCTGGTTGGCTTTTGGGGTTATCAAAGCCTGCTTAGCCATTTTCAAAGTTGGCGCATGAGTCACACCCCACTTTGCTTTTTGGTGTGCTGAAGTACACGTGATCTTGTAGTGAAACAAAGCTCTGTTAAATAATCAACTTATATATGGGTCTGTGATACTGCCCCACCTGAGTTCAAGTCTTGAGGTGTCACTGGAAGGCTGGCCAATCGCAAGCTTGGCTGTGGAGCTGGGCAGTTTGGAGCCGTTAGGATGAAGTTGCACTCAGGCTTGAGCTTCTAAATGAAGTCTTGACGTCAGACTGAGCGCAAGCTTGATTTATCTACTTCCGAATCTCTTTTGGCATCGACCACGCGTCAACTTATCGCCCCTCATTCTCTTCTTACTCGTCGGCTATTCAAGATAGCACTGCCTTCATTCGTCACTTCGGCCCAGCCCGCATCTGCTCTTGTGCCACCCTTGACGCCTGGCCATGTCTGTCGACAGCCCATACGTGCTCCCCATCGGCGATGAATACTTGAGAGAAAAAGATGAGCTAGACTCTCTGCCCGAGTCTGACGACACATCGGTGTTTGATCTGGAGGCCGAGGAGGCTGCACAGGAGGAGTGGGAGCGCAATCTAGAGCAGATGCAGTTGCTTCTCGGATGCGTAATTGTCCCTTGGATCGGCAAGTTCCTGGGCCGCAAGTTTGCTCTTTACAGTAGGTTGCTTCCCTGGCATTGTTGTTGTTGTTGTTGTTGTTGCGTGGAATCCGGGACGGATGACAGCCCCCAGTGCAACTGAACTAACAAGGGACAGGCTGGTCGCGCTATATGGAATGGATACACAATGTCGAGATCCAGTGGTCTACCAAGAAGTCTATAAAGGTTTAGAAACGACGGCAACGGTCTAGAAAAGACGGCAGCAATATTCGTTTTCCTTCTGTATGTACGAGCTGGGATCAACAGCACCGGCTACTGCGCTACATCAGATATTCTCTCCTTTTCTTTCTTTTTGTTTTACATTCACACAGTCTTAGCCAATACCAAGATCGTTTACATTTCAAGAAAAAGATTTGTTTGAAGCTGGTAGTTATTATATTATGGCAAAAAACATTACTAATAAGGGGTAACCCAAACAGCTCTGTCATGACGAGAGCACACCACATACTCCAAACAATCCGGAGCCATTTGTAAGTTAACGTCGCTTCCTGACCAAAACTCTCTGGGCCTGTTAAGCCACACCACATAGCTCTCCAGGCTCTGAGTATTCTGGTACAGGCCGCAGTCTACCACTTCTAGCCAGAGCCAAAACCACCGAATCTTTGCACACCACATACTCCGAATCGGAGTCCTCGACTTCAGCTTGGAAGAACAACAACCAGCACTCCAACAGGCAGCGCAGGAGATACTTATTTTTTCCTCGCCAGTCGCCGGAGCAGTGACGACCACCGGTCCATACCACATAGACTGGCGGCCTTCAAGGACTACTCCAGTGACCGACGATATTAAGGGGGCCCCAGACGCACACCACATGCGCCTAGGTCAAAAGGGAGGGCACATAGTCCCAACTTCATCTCTTTGGGGGGAGGGGGGGCTTAAGGACGAGCAACGCGGAGGGCTCAAGAACGAGCAAACAAAACAAAAAAAAAAAAAGAAGAAAAACAAGGCAAACTGAACTCATGAAAGACAACAGAAAAAACGAACTTGAAATTTGCTTTTTTTTTTTTTTTTCGGCCTCGGCCAGTGATTATCCACGTACCCCATAGCCGAGACCGGTTTTTGAGGTACAAGAGTACATTGGAATGCCCCGGTCCGCTATGGCCGTCTCGCCAACACAAAGCGTCCGATTAGGAAAAGAAAGTGAAAAGAGGAAAAAGATGGTTGCGCAGCGGCTAAAGTAACGTGGAAAAGAAACTCTGCCTTGTAGTGGAGGGGAGTAGAGACTGAACAGCTTCAGGTCCAAAGTCTGGGATAAAAACAAGGTCCTGGATGCTTCCATAGCAAAGTCCCTTGTAGCCCATCTCTTGAACTGAATGCCATTCTTGGGTATGGTATGACCTCACTACTGGCATTTCGGTCATGACAGAAGATCACCAATACCGGCCCCAGTGAGCACTCTTGTCGAAATTAAAAGCGCACCTGGGTCATTGCAGGGCCGCCGGCACCACCCTTGCCCCTCAGGCCACGACGCTTGGCGTCGATGACGGCAAAGGTCAGGGTCAGCACGAAGCTGAAGAACAGGAACCAGAGGAAAACGGCCGAGGCTTGGATCTCACGGCAGCGCTTCTCATCGTTGTTGGAGCCCCAGGCAATGTAGTTGTGGGGAAGCTTGTCACGCACCAGACGCGAGCAGTCGACGGCCTTGATGCGAGCCGACAGGACAATAGCGTCAATGAACATGAAGAGTGTCGCCAGGCTGTCAAGAACGACTAGCACGATGGGGATGGCCATGGCGGGCACAAAGGCCGCACCCAGGCCGTAAAGACAGGCGATCCAGCAGAGAACCAGCGCCCACATGGAGTAGTTGAGCGTGGTGCTGCCGCTAGAACTGCCATCGATGTTGCTGGCAATTACGTTACCCAGGAGGGCAGTAGCGATGAGAGTCCAGACGAACTGCCAGATACGGGCGCCGAGGTTGATCCATCCGGGGGCGCCCATGTTGTCGGTCGGGGGGAGGGGGAAGGGGGGGGGGGGGGGTTTGAGCTCGAGAAAAAGATTGAAAAAGTTGAAAAAGAAGAGCAAGTAGCAATGACTATGGAAACTGGCTCTGTAGCAAAGGCTGTAAACGCAACCAAAAGTTTGGACGTAGTAAAAGGTATGTCGGGCTTTAATTGACTTGGACGCGAAAATCATGGACCGCTTGATCGGGAGACTTGAGTCTCTTTTATATCCATGCAAGCCTAACCCATTGGCCGACAATTAAACAGATCCGGGACGGCAAAAGATCTAGATTCGACTGGTTATCCAGCAATGACGCCATAGGCGGGCCTGCTTTTACCTGTTTTTCTACAAGACTAGTCGGTAAGAAGAGGAGAAGTTTCAACACATGTCTTTGGATCTTTGGGTAGAGCCATGTTTAGTCTAGTCTGGCATAGTTTTACTTGCAGAGGCTAGTCTATAAACATCACCGCCAGTAAGCATTTGGCAGAGGAGAGCTGATGAATTTATAAGTCAGTTAAAGTTCCAGGTGCTTCTTAGTGAGTTATGACGTTTGCTTTGGTTGTAACACTAATAGGAAGCGGCACTTGTAAGCTGTGGGTCACTTGAGCGAGAAAGCTTTAGTAAATAAGTGGGGCATAGCTAGTTTTTTTTTTTTCTTTTTTTTTACTTGCCACTTTGGAGCCGTTGTTACTTTGTACAGGTACATACTACGCAAGTATACTTGTATATGATAGTATGTACTGTGTACATACTATGTAGATGTGTAAAGATGTACTTACATTCCCGTGGTGTGTACGGAGTATGTACCTTGAGACTTCAGAGATCTGCGTTTTTGTGTTGATGGGATTACTCTGTACAATCTTGCAATACTTGTACGCAATAGAAAAGTGAGAGAGAACCCAATTCCGTCACTTTCAAACAATGTGACAAGAAACGAATAAACAAGTTCTGCCCTTGGTTCACCATCTCCGTATGGTTCTTATCGAGATCTTCACCATATGTACTTTGAGACAGACAACGGAAGCGCATAAAATGGTACGAGACATGGAATGACACAAGTATACTATGTACATATATAAAAAGCCTCAAAGGAAAAAAAAAAAAAAAAAAAAAAAAAAGATTCAGGGAGCTGAACATGCTATCCCGACGTCATGCGCTGGGAATGCCGGAAACGGAAAAAGGGGCCACTAAACTCGATGCAGGTTGGCCATCAGAGAAATCATTCTACAGTACTGAAAAAGAAAAGATAATGATTTCAAGTTGCTTTTTTGCTATTAATGATGATTATAGAAAAAGGAGAAGAAAAAATGAATTCTAAATATAAAACTACAACAGCTCCTGGCTCTCGCCCGCCCGCTCACTCTTGCTAAACGACGCAACGCTCACATCGTCGCTTATCGTGCTATCATTGGCCGTTCTCACATTCCGCTCAAACAGGCCCAGATAGCTGCCATCGCCCTGCACACTGCCCAGCTTCATATTCTGGAACATATCGCTAGCGCCAAACCCAGCACCGGATGATTCTCGGGTCAACGATCCTGTGCCGTTTCTGTACGTGCTCAGCTGCGCCACAGGATTGGTTGACGCCTGGCACACGCCAAACGCTTCCAGCCCGTTGGGGAAGGTCTGGCGACCCGTAGAATTGCGGCCCATGCCCTGGTACATGTCCACGTTGAGCGTGTATGCGCTGTTGGCAAGGCTTTGGTACTGAGAGTTGACTTTGAGCGGGTACGTGTAGTCGAGCACCGTCTCCTGCACACTCGTCTTTCCATCGACAGGCTCGCGGTACGACCAGTCACGGCCAGTCGTCAACATGTCGGTAAGTTGAGTGTTACCAAAGCTCGTAATGTTGCCGACGTTGGAGTAGCCCATAATCTGGGACCAACGCACCTTTTCTTCACCGGCCGACGTCTTGATAGTGCTCTCAATCAGCAGCTGACGCTGCACGTTGATGTCAAAGTTGAGCGTCTCATTGTTGTGAGTGGTGGGATCGGTTGTAAACGAGTGAGAGTAAGTAATGTTGGGTGCGCCAACTGAAACGCCTGCCATGCTTCCCGTTGTCTGGTTGCCCGACTCATCAAGCCACACAAAGATCTTGCCCGTCAGCACCCAGTATGAGTTCACGGGGGTAATGAGCTTGCTAGACCCGTCAGCCAAGTCGTCAAAGCCCATGACCTGCAGCGTGTAGTTGTGTGTTTTTCCATCACAAAGCAGCGGCAGCCAAGGAGTAATGTCAATGGCCTGCTCCAAAAGGTCAAACGCTTGCAGACCTACCATGGGTCTATGCAGAGTCGGCGACACACCGCCGGTGAAGATGACGGGGAAAGGCCAGTCCACACCCGCTAGCTGGCCGTCAATCAGCAGCTGCACCTCGCGCCACGGGCTGTGACCCAGATACGCGCCAGCCGTATCGCCAAAGGTGTCGATGTCGCTCTGTAGCACGTTGGACCACCAAAACTCTTCATTCGCTTGGCCATTGGCTGAGATGGCAAACACGGCGCGCTTGACATTGGTAGGCAAAGTGGCCTGGCTGCTGGCAATGGCACTGGGGGAGTTCCAGGCGCTCGATTGGTTCTGGGAGCTCTTGTCGGCTGAAATGGGGAGAATCAGATCGGCAGGAGGGCTGGAGCAGCTGGACGAGCTGTTGCTGGACTTGAAAAAGGTGGCAGTCAGGGTAGTATTGAAAGTTCCAGTATAGGTGCTGTCAACAATGTTACCCAAATCAAAAATCAACTTCTGCTCCTTCTTCCACAAAGAAAGGTAGGGCGTCATATCTTTTAAGTAAGTCCAGATGATGCCGGTGCTGGTCGGCTCGGCAGTCGACGTGCGCCATACCTCGATATCACCGAAGTACATGACGGCCAGACGATCAAACTGAACACCAGCCGAGGTCACTGTAAAGTTCATCATGACACTATCAAAGTCACAAGAAGGCGGAGTGTACGTTCCCACAAAGGGCTTTCCATAGCTATACGCAAACGTGTACTCCATGAGAGTGCTCTGGCAGGCAGAGCTCGGTAGCGGGTGAGTCGGGAAAGAGGAGCTCTCAGGGTATATCACGGCACCTGACGGGCCCGAAACTGGAGGGGCTACTTCATAGCATTGAAGAAGGTTTGAGTCTGCGGCCTCAAAACTAGCAGTTCCGAACCGGCTGTGCTCTGACTCGGCGATGAGAATAGGATCGGCAATTGCTTTGAGGGCAACAGAGGAAAGTGCCGAGACACTGGGCAGAGCCGCAGTGGCAAGGACTAGCCGGTGGTAGAGGCTAGCCATGATTTAAAATTCAAGAAATAGAGAAGATGATTGCTGGGGATATTGATATAGATGAAATGATGTAAAGCCAGACAGATTGTATAAACTGGTTGATTAAACCCAGCTTCCAGTTCACAGAACGAATGAAGCTTGAACAGCGGATGGGATACGCAACAGAACAGAAAGGAAAAGGAAAATTTGAGAAAAACTGAAAAAAAAAAAAAAAAAAAAAAGAATGACGGCGATGCTTTTTCTTCAGATCACCACGGCTATTAATCGGGATTGTGATGAAGAGGGAAGGGACCTTGTCTTTCTCGTGAACTTGGGGGAGGAGCAGCCACCGGCTTCTTATACGCAAGCACGCTCACCACAAGAAAGTGTTCACGGCAGGCGTGGGAACAAAGCACATACATACATACATACATACATACATACATATGTATACAGGAAAGGAGCTATAGCATGAAATCCGTTTTCTATAGGTCTGCTGAAAACACAGCACAGCATAGCATAGTACAGCACAACAACACAACACACACATACGCAATAGCGTTGCATGGCAGCAGTCACTCACAAGTGATTGCACTGATTGGGTCTCTGTAGCATAGCATAAGCCTCGCTTTTTCTGTAAATCAATGTACTGTACAAGTACTATGTAAACATAGAATAAAGGAAACATGGCTCAGACGATGTTTGATGTGCATATAAACAAACATATTGTACAAGTACAACCGGGGGGTTCTTTCGCCCTTTTCTCCTCCTGCTACAATACATATGAAGTCCGCGTCTCCATGCTGCCGTTTTAGGAATCTCACAAGTGTCCTAACGTTCTTTTTATCTTTATCTCAGAGGCGAAATGACATCAGCAAATTTCCAAGTACATGGAAGCTCCCCAGCTTGGAAACAACTCATTGACTTTTGACTTTTGGGCTCAGGCATAGATAAACGCTTTACCCTTGTTCTCTTTCAAACAAAGACAATATCTCTGGATGAATCAACTGCTACTTTGTTCTTTTGCTGATAAGGCCAAAGCGTCATCAGCAAATTTGGCGCTTTGCCTTTTGCTTGATTCTTTTGCTGTGATTTGCGGTACGATTATGATACATACAAGTACATACATGTATACATGTATGTATGTACACTCGAAAGAGCAACCAGGCGATTCAATGTAGTGCTACAATGCAACTAGATTGTATGTAGTACAGCCGGCAAGAATCTTGAGACAAAAAAAAAGAATCAACAGATATCAAAACAACTAATATACAAGACCGCCGACTGTGGCATCAAATCTTGGTCAAGACTTGGTCGGCGGCGAGGAGCGCCGTAGTGGCAGAAATTATATATGTACATACATAGTATGTAACAAAGCTGTGAAATAAAAGGGTCCTTCACAACACAAACTTTACCACTTGATGGGTGGTCCAGGCACATGATACAGGTACCAATGAAACCCCAGCATTTAAATACACCTTTTCTTTTCTCGTTCTCTCTTTTCCTCTTCTTTCTCTTGCCCAAAATCGCAAGCTCCTCTTCTTTTCTCCGCCGCATTACATACCAGTACAATATGTACATACTTGCTTGACGGGCAGTGTTTGGTGTCAATGTTTCAACCAAACTATGCATCAACAAAGTACCAGTACAGACAATGATCAGACCTGGCGCTTATTTCTTAACAACATTTTTGCCAATCTGGTAGCCCCAACCTCGGAGAATTTGGACCACTTTGGGCGTTAAGGCTGCCGTCAGAGGAACTCGGATGAAGATCAGACTCTTGTGAATAGCATATGCGAGTGCAAGCTGCGTGCCTAGACCTGTCATTATGAAATGAGTTGGTTAGTCCAATCCAAGTTGCTAGCTTTAGCAGAACTTCTTTTATCTATCTTCGTCTGCTTTGACGAATATACCGCAACTTTGGCATCGAATCATGTAATACGGCTTGGATAATCAACAACAAAAAGACTTACTAGCACCCTTGCTGCTGCCACTGGTTGACTCGGTAGAGTTAGAGCCCGTAGCATCGCTCTTCTTAAAGATGGCCAAAAGATTGTGGTATCCCGTCTTCACAGACTCGGGAATCGCTTTGGACACGGTAGACACGACAACGTGTTCCAGATGACCTGTTGTGTAATCCCGTTAACATCTTCTGCCTCTTCCGTTTCTTCTTCATGCATCTCTAATCCTGTCTCGCGGCTTGCCAACCATCCGAGGTCGTTTCCTGACCGCCGAGCCTTGGTCGTTCCACGTCCAGCCATCCTCGCGCAAGTTCATCCCAAGCGGCTGCTCACATCCAGGAGGCCCATTCCATTACCTGCCACTTTCTTTTCTTCTTCTTTTTTTTTGGAAAGGGGGGATTGCTTTTTCCTTCTTCCCTATATCCTATTCCTTAGTCATCACCTACTCATGGCGTACAATACGTACCTATCCGCTCCTCACCCGCCACACGCACCAGCACAAAACACAGCGGAAAATCCAGCGTGCTTATGCCCATGTACACGCCCAGCGCCACCCAGCCGTATTCCTTGGACAACTTCTTGAGCCGCTGGCCCAGCGACAGTGTCTGCTCCTTGCCCGCGTCAGCCTTGTTCCTAAACTTCTCAGCCGCCTCGCGGACCTTTTCCGGTGCCGACGAGTTAGAGTTGAAGCGCACTCGGCTGCCAGCCTGAGTAAGAGTCCGCGCAGACATTCGCGAGCGCGCCGCAGAGCGGCTCGTCGGCGCTGTGTGGCGCAGAGTCGAGAGTGCACGTCGGGAAATGGTCGAGGCGGACGTCGCTCTCATAAGCGACTGAGCGTGGGCAAAGAACTGGAAGTTGACCCATTGGCTCGGGGGCCTGGTGGGAAGCTTGAAGAAGAGTCGTGACATTTTGTTTGAGAGAAATTTGAGATCGATTCGCGCAAGAGAAACGAGAAACGAGCTAGTTCGGAGAAAGTCACAGTTGAGCTAGGAGCGGTTAATTAGATCGCTGGCGTTCAATGGCAATATGCTGAGAAATAGAATCCAGACAATCAATCAATGGAGAAAGATGAAGCATTCAAGCACAATTCATGTGCGGTGGCGGCCTCTTTTGACTTCAATGCGGCTGTGCCGGACTGGATTTTGCGGATTTAAGAACTGGGGAACTTGAATCGGAAGCTCAGAACCCATGACGATAAAATCGTGGGAATCATTTTCTTGATGGGGTTGTTTTGGTTGGATTAAACCCTATCAATTTCTTTGCTGGCGGGCTTGAGATGTGCTAACCCTTTTAACCCTATTGAAAAGTATACTTGAGTTGTTTGAATATCCGCAAAGGTTAATAACATAATATGCAAGGGTTCAAAAAGCAAATATTGTCTACACCGACAAGTCAAGCATCCCTTTTTTGTAGGTGAGACTCTTTACACGTTTGGTAGTTACATTCCAGCACATGCGATTCGTAGGCTCTGTAGCTCTGGAGTCAAGATAGTAAGACGAAACTGTAACTTTTCAAGCAAGTCGATTGTATAGAAAGGGGACGACAATGGGAAAGGCAAGACAAAGTTTTCGGATTCCCCGCCGTCAAGGCCCGACGCCTCCGAAAAGTTGACATCAGTAAGACGCTTATCCAAGAGTGCATCCTCATGCAATCATCTTCTAGTTCGCGGTCTTTGCGTCTGCACAAAGGAATGTCATTTTACAATCCAAGTCAAATCTGCATATGTATGTATGGTATACTGTACATATGTATATGTGTACATAGTTCAATCGAACAAATCTTTTGTTCAACGATCCGATCAGTGCAGCTCCAAATTGCTCATCCCATGATTCGGTAGCTGAACGGGAAGTATGTATGTACTTATGTAAAAGCTCGATTCGCTGCATGGATTAAGTTCCCAGTTCCCAAGAACAAAGCTTCTTTCCTGGCTTTGTTAATAAGGGTGGGCTGGTTGTGGGCTGGGTTGCTCCCCTCGATGATTCCTTCCGACGTCATTCTTGAGACTTGGTGGAGGCAAAGTATAAGGGGAGGCAAATCTTCTAGATACATATTGGATAAGTGGAAAAACAGATGAGAGCCGATCAGAATTTTTCAATTATCAAAAGAGCGACCGGCACCTCGAAGATGGGATTCTATATATATGTATGTACACACACATATTGTCAAGATCTCAACCACTTTAAAGCTGGAAAGCTGCAAGCTGCAAGCTCTTTCCTGCTCTTTCCACCTGCATCAAGATCTCTTCTAACCCCACCGCAAACCCACAATCACAGCCTTTGTACTAACTAACATACTGTGATTATTTCAATCGCCCATCAAATCATCAGCCTCACTTTACTTCGTTTCTTGCCCACTACAAAGCCATTCTTGATCACCGCGCGTGACCTTTTTCTGTTCTTTTCCCCCTTTGAATTTTTTCTCTTCGTTCCTTGCTCGTCTTTGCTTGTACTTGTAGCGCATATTTTGCCCTTTGTTTTCTCTACGTTTTTCCCCCCCAGCTAAGTCAAGCCTAAACTCAACTAAAAGCCCAAGAAGCACAAGACAAACAAGCCTCGTTCGCATTTCCCCCTTGACGGCCCTTTTCTAGTGTGTATTGAGTCTTATTCTTTTATATTTCACAGGGCCTATCTTCCGTTCTTTCTCTCTTTCTTCTTCTTCTTCTTCTTCCTCTTCTTCTTCTTCCTCAATTGTTCACTTACCGGGATTCATCAATCCATCCATCTTCACTCTACTCCTGTCAGCCTTCCCTATTCAATCATGGAATCAGTTCCTCGTCGCGGAAGCGCTGAAGATTCGGGTGTCCTTGCCACCGCTGAGGAATACTATACGTCCGAAGCCCGTCATGGTTCGCGCAAGCGCACTTATTCTCAAGTAAGTTGCCATCGACGTTTTGCCCTCAATGATAGCGCATGTGTCTAATGTAATTGCATGAATAGAACGGACTGTCTAGTCGCGCCGAACGTGTGGCCCAAGTTGAGCCCTTCAGACGAGGAAGTCATGGTATGCTCTATACATCTTTTTGTCCACATTCATCATGGCTAATTTGGTTCGCATACAGATGAAACATCCACTTTGTCCAGCCAAAAGTTTGTGGTTGACGTAGAGTCAACCCTCAAGAACCTGCAGGAACAAGAAGATACGGACGGTAACATGCAAATCACCATCGAGGATAATGGTCCCAAGGCAAGTTTTTTGCTCACTCCTAGATTCACTATTGCCTTTTCCCGCTCTACGACTTGCCTTTTTGGGCTTTTACGGCATGCCTTGCCGCCACTGCAAATTATGTACATGCCAAATTCAACACGTGAATACGTCATGAACGCTTAGCTAACAAAGGGATCCTGGCACTCTCAAACAGGTTATTAGCCTTCGCACTGCCGCCTCGGCTGGCTTCAACCGTTACGAAGTCCGTGGAACATATGCGCTTTCCAATCTGCTGCAGGAGCTTTCCTTGGCCAAGGAGTATGGCCGCAAGCAAATCGTTCTTGATTATGCCCGTCTAATTGAGAACCCCGTTCGTCGTCTTTCGCGCCGTATTGCCACCGAGTTTTGGCGCAGTTTGACTCGTCGCATTGATGCCTCCAGCATTGAAATCGCTGCCCGTGACCCCAAGGACTGGACCGACGATCCCAGACCACGCATTTACATCCCTGTTGGCGAGGAGCGCCAATTTGAATACTACACAAAAGTGGCCAAGGACCGTCCAGAAATGCGTCTGGATGTGCAGATGTTGCCAGAGAAGGTTACCCCCGAGATCATGCGCGACATGAATGACAAGCCGGGTCTTCTTGCGCTGGCCATGGAGGAAATAACCGACCCCGTCACCGGTGTCACTGAGATGCGCGGTGTTCCTTTTGTTGTCCCTGGTGGCCGCTTCAACGAACTGTATGGCTGGGACTCGTATATGGAGAGCCTTGGTCTGCTGCTTAACGATCGCGTCGACTTGGCCAAGGGCATGGTGACTAACTTTTGCTTCTGCATCCAGCATTATGGCAAGATCTTGAATGCCACCCGTTCATACTACCTTTGCAGATCTCAGCCGCCTTTCCTGACAGACATGGCTCTTCGTGTCTATGACAAGATCAAGCATGAGCCGGATGCCAAGGACTTTTTGCGCATGGCTATCCGTGCAGCAATCAAGGAGTACCACAGTGTCTGGATGGCAGAGCCTCGCTTCGACAAGATTACTGGATTGTCTCGTTACCGCCCCGAGGGCCTTGGTGTGCCTCCTGAGACGGAGGCGGACCACTTCCATCATATTTTGCAGCCATATGCCGATAAGCATGGCATGACGTTTGAAGAGTTTGTCGATGCTTACAACTTTGGCCGCGTTCAGGAACCTGAGCTCGATGAGTACTTTTTGCACGATCGTGCAGTTCGTGAGTCTGGCCACGATACCTCGTACCGGCTGGAAAAGGTGTGTGCCAACTTGGCCACGATTGACCTAAACTCTCTCCTGTACAAGTACGAGACGGATATTTCTCGTGCTATCCGTGAGGTTTTTGGAGACAAGCTGTCGATCCCCGCCGAGTTTTGCGTTGGTGACATGAAGCCTGATGAGATTCAGACTTCTGCGCCATGGGACCGTCGAGCCAAGAGAAGAAAGATGGCTATTGACAAGTATCTGTGGAATGCCGAGGAGGGCATTTACTTTGATTATGATACTGTCAAGCAGGAGCAGTGCACATACGAGTCGTGCACTACTTTGTGGGCTCTGTGGGCGGGTGTGGCATCGCCGAAGCAGGCTGCCGAGATGGTGGCCAAGGGTCTGCCACGCTTCGAGGCGATTGGTGGATTGCTTTCAGGCACGGAGAAGTCGCGCGGTGCAGTTGGTCTGGACCGGCCAAACAGACAGTGGGATTTCCCGTACGGTTGGGCGCCGCAGCAGATGCTTGCGTGGACCGGACTTGTGCGGTACGGTTTCAAGGAGGAGGCCCAACGTCTGGCCTACAAGGTGAGTTGCGGGGAGTTTTGGTCTGATGTGGTGAATGTGCTGGCTAACATGAACTAGTGGCTATTCATGATGACTAAGGCGTTTGTCGACTACAATGGTGTCGTTGTTGAGAAGTATGATGTTACACGGCCTATGGATCCTCACCGGGTGGATGCCGAGTATGGTAACCAAGGTCTCGATTTCAAGGGAGTTGCTAAGGAAGGGTATGTTTTCCCCACTAGAGATGCATCTATCGAGGATGTTGCTTTGTTTGACCTTGATGGTACAACAATGCCTGTATTTAGGAAAACAATACTAACGTCTTGTCTGACAGATTTGGGTGGGTCAATGCCAGCTATATTCTTGGCCTGAACGTGGTTAACGTGCACATGCGCCGGGCTCTCGGAACTCTGACTCCGTTTGATGCGTTCCAGGCTGCAATGGACAAGGCTGATGAGCAGACGCTGGCTGAGATGGTTTGAGAAGCAGTGGAGGAAATGGACCAAGTAGACACGAGCAAAAGGAGGGGGAAGGCTGTGTAGACATGCTTGATGTACTGTCGAAAGACGTTGTTAAAGTATGTAGAGATAATGATATTACGAAAATTAAAAGATGATATATTGGCATGCTCGGCCGAGGGTCTCGGAAAACGAGATAGCCGGCTGAGAGGGTGACGTGAAGTGAAGTGAAGTAAAGTGAAGTGATGGAACAATGGTTGAAGACGGGATGTTGTGTGTAGGGAGGGGAGGGTAAGGGGGCCGACGGGGCGTGTTGTTATACATATTGTTTGTACCAGCTACAATTTCTGTTTATTTGTTTTCTTCATGGGACTTCAATGATTAAGTGCAGAAAGGCTTGCAAGTCGAATCGTGATTGCTGTGTACATACATACGTATAGATTCTCGAGGGTATGCGACTACATAATGGAAACATGAGATCTCGAGACAAGAGTTATAAGACACGGGGAAGTGGGTCCGGCACATGACCTGCAGCTCGAGTCTTCCGTTTCTCCATATTTTAGGATTCTAAATTCTGGGGAAACGAGCAGCCAGGATTGGTTGTACTTTGTACATATACGTATGTATGTACGTATTGTTTTGGCTAGGTGACAAGAAAACGATAATTATTGAAGGTTACAATCGTTGTTAAAAGAAGGGGGAAAAAGGGGATGAAAGAAGAAAAGGATTTGAACTTGAATCTGGCAGGACATACCAGTATGTATACGTACATGTATGTATGGTATATGGGAAGGATCAAGAAGGGAATGAATGCTTCATGAGAATTAAGGGAGAGCAGATGTCAGAGACAACAGCCGACTCGGGATTCGGTAACACGGCAAGTCAAGTTATACGCCGCCTGTTCAAAGGCCAATCAAGGAGGAAATATTTACATGCGTACTTTTAGTAAAAAGAAAGGCAAGCTGATAAAAACATAAGAAATACTATGTACATATGTACAAGTGCATGTGAAGCCGGATGAATGCAGCAATGTACATACTTGGTTGAAGAAAAATGAGTCAAGTTGTTGTGTACTGTATTGCACGTGTCAAAAGCAAGCAAGGCAAAGATTGCACCGGCCGGATGGCAAGAGACAAGGGAGCATTGGGTTGGATTAATGGTGACGCAGTGGAATTAACACGGGGGTTCACGATGGACGAACGGAGGGGTTTTTGGTTTATTTATTGATTTCTATTTTACTACTTGTTTGGTTGCAGACGAGAGAAGTCAAGGAGCCGATGAATGGGATGGGGTGTTTGAGTTGCTGAATACGTGTAGTCATGATGAAGCTGAGGTTGAAGTATGTACATGTATATGTATGTACATACATACTTGTATACATAGTTTGGAAGAAAGAAGTCTGTCTGTTCTTTGGACGTACCGGCCGTGAGAACGCTTGACTAACCTCGGCCTGTCATTGGCTGTATCTAGACTACGGCACTTCACTTGTACATATGTATACATACAAGTACTATGTACGTATAAGTACAGTATGTTACAAGTACATACATAGTAGATAGTACAGACATACTTGTAGTATGTACTTTGTCTTTCTATTTACAAGTTCATGGGTTTAAAACAGAAATCAGAAGCTTGTTACAACTTGAAAATATAAGCATAGCAATTAACCAACCACAGCCGCGAAAACTCCCTTATAGCCGAATCGGCGCAGCGCCCCGGTTGAGAAATGCCCAAAGACAAGGCGGGCTTGAATTGCATGGGAGACGTCTTCTCCTGCACATTTGAGATAGAGAAAGATTGGCATTTGGAAATCATGGCGGGCCAAAGGTCACATGCGCCCATTTTTAAGTATGTATGTACATACATACACACATACATACATACATAGATGGGTGAGTTTGGTTACAGTTGAATTTTGACGCACACACGAAAAAGGACCAAAGGGCAGCCAGCCGAGCAAAGCACGGTAAAGTTGCTTTTTATGCACATAGTATGCTTCCGTTGCCACGACTAGCTTGACTGCGACCCCCTTCATAGCATTACTACTATGTATGTACAAGTATGTACTCCGTAGTTAGAGTACACAAAAAAAAGTAAGCCGAGGAGAAACCCAAAAGAGTCCAGAGCTAACACTAACGCTGAGCCAAGCTAAGCTCACCTGGCTGGCCACTGGGAAAGATGTCTTAAAGTCTGGCCTAAAACTTCTATAAAAGACACCGGGTCCGCCGCCCTCCGATCTGTGCCGTGGTAAAGATGCACCTTTCAATATCCGACTCTATCACTGTTTGCATTGCTGGTCGCACTTAACTCTCGATACTCTATCATCAGTACACTACCTCTACTATTTACTTACTGACACCATGGCGGCCAACAACATGCTTAGTACATCCGTCGACCCCGCCCAAGAAGACGCCCTCTACCAGCAAGAAGTCGACGCCGTCAAGAAATGGTGGAGCAGCCCGCGCTGGAGCCAGACCAAGCGGCCCTACACTGCTGAGTCTATTGTGCAGAAGCGCGGCAACCTCAAGATTGAGTATCCCAGCAACGCCCAGGCCAAGAAGCTCTGGGCCATTCTGGAGAAGCGCTTTACTACCCGTGATGCTTCGTACACATATGGCTGCCTTGAACCTACCATGTTGACCCAGATGGCCAAGTTCTTGGATACCGTCTATGTGTCTGGCTGGCAGTCTTCGTCAACGGCGTCAAGCACCGACGAGCCTGGTCCGGATCTGGCTGATTACCCTTATGTAGGTTTTCTTTTTCTTTCCTTCTTTTTACCCTTAGCTTCAACTCTACACAGCCATATGCTAACTCATCTCATTAGACTACTGTTCCCAACAAGGTCGGCCATCTCTTCATGGCCCAGCTTTTCCACGACCGCAAACAGCGCCAAGAACGCCTTAGCACTCCCCCCGCCGACCGTGCCAAGCTCCCCAACGTTGACTACCTGCGCCCCATTGTGGCCGACGCTGACACGGGCCACGGCGGTCTGACTGCCATTATGAAACTCACAAAGCTGTTTATTGAAAAGGGCGCCGCTGGCATTCACATCGAAGACCAGGCCCCTGGCACCAAGAAGTGCGGCCACATGGCCGGCAAGGTGCTCGTACCTATCAGCGAACACATCAACCGCCTCGTCGCCATCCGCGCCCAAGCCGACATCATGGGCGTCGACCTCGTGTGCGTTGCCCGCACCGACGCCGAGGCCGCCACCCTCATCACCTCCACAATCGACCCACGCGACCACGCCTTCATCATGGGCGTCACCGTGCCTGGCCTACAGCCCCTTGCTGAGCTGCTCGGTGCCGCCGAGGCTTCTGGCAAGACAGGCGCCCAGCTACAAGCCCTCGAGACGGAATGGCTCGCCAAGGCAAAACTCAGCCGCTTCGACGACGCCGTGGCCGCGGCGCTGCTGGCTGCCGGCAAGTCGGATGCCGATGTGGCAAAGTACCGCGCGGCTGCCAAGGGTAAGAGCAATTCCGAGGCCCGCGTGCTGGCGTCGCAGGCTGGTGCGGGTAATGTGTTTTTCGACTGGGACGCGTCACGCACACGCGAAGGATACTATCGGCTCAAGGGCGGATGCGACTGCTCCATCAACCGGGCAGTGGCGTATGCGCCGCACGCCGACGCAATCTGGATGGAGTCCAAGCTGCCCGACTTCAAACAGGCCGAGGAGTTTGCGGCGGGTGTGCACGCAGTGTGGCCGCAGCAGAAGCTGGCGTACAACCTGTCGCCGTCGTTCAACTGGAAGACGGCAATGCCACATGCAGAGCAGGAGACGTACATCCGGCGGTTAGCGAGCTTGGGATACTGCTGGCAGTTCATCACGCTGGCGGGTCTGCACACCACTGCGCTGATTAGCCACCAGTTCAGCGAGGCGTATAGCCGTATCGGCATGCGGGCGTACGGAGAGCTGGTGCAGGAGCCAGAGATGGACGGCGGAGTGGATGTGGTTAAGCACCAGAAGTGGAGTGGAGCGAACTATGTAGATGACTTGCAAAAGATGGTCACGGGCGGAATCAGCAGCACATCGGCCATGGGCCAGGGAGTGACTGAGGATCAGTTCCATTAAGAGCAGAGCTGGAATGGAATCTGGTCAGGGTTATTAGGGTTAATAAAATTGTGTTTAATCCCCAGCCAGTACACAAAACTGTAAGCCACTAAACATAGTAGAATTACAGGCTTTACGCAAGCAAGAAAGTCACTAAATGCTCAGCATCCAACCTCAATCCAGTTGCCTGTTCCGTGCCAAAGCTCAAGCTCAACACCAAAAACCCACCTAATAATGATGTCACGCTCTTAAGCTCAGCTCGTTCCCTTTTCACGTGAACCACCAACAAGTCTGTACAACTCAACCCAGCCTTGCATTTTTCCGACTACCTTCTTTCTTTTCATCTTTTATTTCTTCTCCCATCTTCACTTTCACATCATCAGCTTCACCCTTGCCTCCATCAAACTCATGTCCGCCAAGCCCGCCCAGCTCGGCTTTCTCGCCATCTACAATCCCTCGCTGGGCACAACCGACGACACTATTGACGAGCAAATCGTGTACTACACCTCTCAGCAGTCTCTGGCCAAAAAGCGGCGCCATCGTCGCCGCGGCGGCCTTGCCGATGCTGCGTCGCCCGAAGAGCGCAATGAGCGGCTGCGGCAGATTGGATTGGCGCAGGGCATGGTGGAATTTGGCCGCAGCTTTGCCGGTGGCCAGACGGTGGATTTTGTTGAGACGGAAAGGTCGCGCATGATTGTACATGAGTTGGAGGCGGGCTGGTGGATTATCGCGGTGAGTTCTTTTATTGGGAGCTGTAAAGAGGCAGCATGAGAAGCTTAAAAGAAAGAAGAAGAAGAAAATCTACATCACATTGCTTGCTAACAAACTATCAAAGTCCATTCACCTCACCCAGCTTCCACTGCCGCCCAAACTGTCAACCAGCAGGCAGACGGCTCCAGTTGAAGCCAAGTATGAGTATTCAACACGTGACCTCAAACCCGCCTCTCTGCTGCTGCGTGATCTAGTCCGCGCACACTCCATTTTTTTACTACACCACGCTCCGTCCTTGTCCCACTATCTAGAAACCCACAGCCGCTCGCGCTTCATTTCAGTGCTTGGCCGCTACTGGGACCTGTTTCTCTCTACATGGAATGTCATGCTGCATGGAAACCCTATCCGCAGTTTATTCGGCGGAATAAACCTTGCTGCCTCTGGAGAGCTGGGCGTTGGAGTCGGAGAAGAAGATCTCGGCAGCGGCGAGCGTGAAGTGTTGGAAGGGCTTCCATGGCAAATGGAAGGCCTGGTCGATGTCGTGGTGTCCAAATTCGGCAGTGCACCCGATACTGAGATGGAAGACGACTCAGCGGCCCCAGCAAAGTCTGATGCGTCAGCGTCAGCCAAAGAACCCTGGCTAGGCTCTGGCAAAGAACCATCAGCTGACGATGGCGCAGTGTTTCTTGGCGTAGGCGCTCTTTCACGAGAGTCTCTGCGTGATATCGTCCAGTGGACCGAAGATTTGTATACTTGGGGCGAGAATGCATATGGCGTTGTAAATCCTTCGTCAACCAAATCCGCCCGCAAGTCTCGCCGGGGCACTGTGAGCAGCAGTACGCCTCAGCCAGAGAACAGGCCAATTCACAAGTCTGTCTCTCTGCGTCGGAGCAACTCTATTGCCGAAGATAATCTCGGCACCTCTCCTCGGCGACGACTGCGTGCAGTCCCACCGATTCCACTGCAAGAACCGCCGCATGAACAACCAGAGAGGAGCGTGACCATGTCGCAATCTTTTCCGCGGGCAATCCAGATGCCGACTCGTGGAAGGCTGGCAGGACAGGATACTTCAGGCGAAAGCTCAGTTACGGGGTTGGTGATTTCGCAGTCACCTTCAAAAATTGATTCCTTGCCTGAAGAGAATATTGCTGCTGTGGGGTCAGCAGGTGTCATAGCTACAGGAAAAAAGTCTCCTGTTGACCCTGTGCAAGTACCGGCTGTAGAAGGTTCTATTGCTAAGGGCCTAAAAGCTCTGCGGTCTCCGTCTCCCGCTAAGTCTACAGAAGGTCCCTCACATCTCGGGCCTATCCCCCCTCTACCCCCTCGTCCACACTCTACAAAACCGATATCGACTTCTATTAGCAGCAGCCCTAGTGACAGCACTATGGACAAGTTCAAAAGCTACCTCAAGCTCGGCTACGGCACATATTGGTCTCTGGGGGGAAGCGACCCAACGAAAGCCGAGGACAAGCCATTCTTGCCTCCTCTCATCTCGCCTGATCCACGCAAGGCAGACGATATTGCCAACAACTTCCTAATCGGCCCCCGCCGCGAGTCGGACCTGAGTTTTGCCGAGGAAGACGATTCGGAAATGTCTGATGCCGACAGCCAGATCCAATCACCTCTTGCCCAGTCTCTGCCTGGGTCTTTGCCATCCCAGCTGCCTGTGCTACCGTCCCAGTCGCTTCGCAGTAGAAAGGCCCTGCGGCGGACGGTACGCGTCAGGCTTTCTGAGACAAAAGGCGGAGCAATGGCCAAGTTGCGCGTGGTTGTCTATGTTAACCAGCCATTTGTGTTTGTCCTTCTCTTTGATCCGACACATCCATCGACCCATCGTACGCTCTCGTCCGAGTCTTTATACCGCACGCTCCACGACCAACTAGGGGCGCTCAGAAAGTCTCTAGTGGCATCGACGGCGACGCGCGTCCCACGACCTGATCCAGGCATCTACGACCTGGTCTACGATCCCACCTCTCTCACTCTGCTCTGCTCTATTCCTAACATCCCGATTCCGCCCTCTGCCACGCCGACGGCAGCCGGCATTATTGGCGGGTTGCCGGCCGAAGCGCGCCGGGATCCGTGGTCGCGCATGGAAGCTATGCAAACACACGCACACATTCTCAACCTGCGGGCAGCAGTGACGAAGAAGCCGGGCGAGGTCGAACGCACGTGCAAGACGAGTCGCGGTTGGTGGGTTGTCTGGACGCGCGTCTTTAAAGAGGTGGACGGCGAGGAGGGTACAGGAGGTTTGGCAGATCAAGTGTCGGGGGTGTTTCCGGTGGCTACTGCGAGTGGAGCGGGAAATACACCTGAGGAAGCGGGGGGTATACTAGAGACGATTCCAGAGTCGCCGGTGGGTTCGTTCGGTCAGCCTCTTTCTACCAACGACTCCAAAAACTCCAAAAACAGCCGTGAAGACGGCGACGACGACGGCGACGACGACGACGAGTGTCTACACCACAGCCTCACGGCCAGCGACTCCAGCTTTCCCTGTCGCGCCACCGCCGCCGCCGCCTCCAGCGCCCTACACAACCTTCTCAAGCAGCGGCGGCAGCGCAGCGTCGCCAAAGAGGTAGTGCTTGTGCGCCGCGCCAGCGACCACGCGGCCTGGCGCAGTTTTGGGAGTTCCTTGATGGACGGTGGGGCAGATGGGGGCGTGAAGCTTGGCGGGGGGATTGGGGTAGACACGAGACGATATGTGGAGGGCTTGCTGAGCGTGTTGTAGAGCAATGGATGGTTTGCGGGCTCGCTGCGGAAAGAGGTATTTGCGAGAGGGTCTTCGTCGGGGAGTTGTTAGAAGCTCAAGTACGTAATAGATTAGTTTGTTGGTTGACTGAGGTATTGAGGTTGCGTCTGTGTGTGTATTATGTTTATCCTCTTTGGTACCTTTTAAGGGTCCAACTTTCGAGTCTAGTGCCTTGCTCTTCCAACCAAGATCTCCTGCTTCTTCTAGCGTCCTTTCGTAATGTGTACTAAGTGGCTGTAAAGGTGTGGTCAGATCCGTGCGCCTTCCGCACCTTGGGTCCCGACTACCCCTCTGCGGCGTGTGTGTACTATTTTTATCCTCTTTGCTACCTATCATGGCACAACTTTCGAGTCCGGGGCCCTCCTCATGACCGGGAACATGCCGCTTTTTCTACCTCCATTTCATATATGTAGCTGATGTGTCCTCCTTCCAAACCCAATAGCCTGAAAATTCCATAGGGTAAGTCCAAATTCCACACCTCTAGTAC
>CM069900.1:2188641-2208435 GCA_036034705.1 Thielaviopsis punctulata | reverse complement strand
TTTTTTCTTGTTCTGCTGTGCTGTGCTCTGCTCTCTGCTCTCTGCTGCTCTGCTGTTCTGCTTTGCTCTGCTTTACTCTCCTCTGCCTAGGCTTGCTTCTTCTCCAACTTCTCTTCAACCTCACCATTTTCGCTTTTTTCTCCCTTCTTTTCATTCTTCCGAGCCTTTATTTAATCCACCTCCTCTTTCCTGTCGCCCCCCTTCGCGATCACGCTTTTTTAATCTTTATCATGGGTCAGACTCTTTCTGAGCCCGTCGTCGAGAAGGTAAGCCATTGCGATTTGATTTTTGGTGGAAGTCGCCTGGGCCATTGTCACAGTCAAGCCACGGCCATCCCACCTATCTAGCCAGCCAGCCAGCCATCCATCCATCCACCCATCCATCCATTCACTCGCTCTCTCGCTCGCCCGCTCGCTCGCCCGACCCAATTGTCCGCCTCGTCCGTCCGCCTGTCCGTCTGGCCGCTTGCCGTATATGCTTGCCACGAATGCTCCCATCTTCCAGCCTCGTCTAATCGGCCCTCTCGATCTTGACGTCTCGTCCGTTATCAGTCACTTGCTTTTGCTCGTAGCCGCAGTTTGCTCGTCCATTGGCCAATGTCTTGTTTATTGTTTTGGCTCTACCCCTCATCGTCTTGTTCTGCAACTTCAGTCACCCTACAAAATTTTCGGCCCACCCCCGCGCCGATAGCCCTGTATGCTGCAACCACCCTGATATATGGTTCGTCTTGATCTGAATCCGAGCCTTGCTATCCATGCTACGACATCTCAGCCGCCCTATCGTCTCATTTCTCAACACTGGCACCTTCGAAATCTCCCACCAGCCAAAATACAGCCTTTGCAAGTTCTCGTCTCACCGGTTGTCATTGCCCTGGCGATATTCGAGACGGCCAAATCACTCAGACTAAACCATACATTGCGCGCTACTGGCTTTTTTCTTTGGACTGTACAGGGGTGAAAAAAATGTTGTGTGTGCTCCTTCAACCCAGCATCCTGTGTCCTTCCCGCTATGACGTATGGGTTCAGCCTACGAAAAAGCAAGGACACCTCGACATCTGCAAAACACAGAACAAGACATGTGCAAGATCAGGGTGCCGACTCCAAACCAGACATTAGCGAGACATTAACCAGAGACATTCGGACCGAGTCGACAATTCAACACAATGGACACTTCCAGGCAGCTATGGACACTTCCAGGCGGTTATACACTTCCAGGCAATTATAGACACTTCCAAGCAGCTACCTATAGACATCTATAGACTGACCTCTACCCCTAAATCCGCAACAATCGCCACCCCATGGCCACAATCCTCCTTAGATCGCATGACATGCTGACTTTGCGATTTAATAGACTTCGGAAAAGGGCGAGGACTCTAAGCTGCTCTACGGTGTCTCTGCCATGCAGGGATGGCGTATCAGCATGGAGGATGCTCACCTGGCTGTCCTTGACCTGCTTGCTGCCACCAAGGAGACCAGCACCGTCAACGACCAGATGTCCATTTTCGGCGTCTTTGATGGTCACGGTGGCGATCGTGTAGCACAATTTTCCGGCAAACACATCCACGAGATTCTTGTCAAGCAGGACGCTTTCAAGCAGGGTGAATTTGAAAAGGCGCTGCAAGACAGCTTCCTTGCTACTGACCGGGCCATTCTGAACGGTATTATTTCTTTTGTGAAGAATGTCCAAAAGATGAGCGACTAACAAAAACAGACCCCAAGTACGAAGACGAAGTGTCTGGCTGCACGGCCTGTGTTGGTCTGATTGTCGGCGACAAGCTCTACGTGGTATGCCTTTTTTGTTTTCTTTTTCTTCTCTCAACACTATAAAAACTCTGACATGTGATTCGGACAACTGACCAAGCCCCTGTGTTAGGCCAACGCTGGAGACTCTCGCAGTGTGTTGGGCATCAAGGGCCGTGCTAAGCCCATGTCCAACGACCACAAGCCGACTCTGGAATCGGAGCGGGCGCGCATCAATGCCGCTGGTGGATTTGTCGACTTTGGACGTGTCAATGGCAACCTTGCTCTGTCGCGGGCCATTGGAGACTTTGAGTTCAAGAAAAGCGCGGACCTTCCTCCCGAGTCGCAAATAGTGACTGCGTATCCGGATGTGGAGGTTCACCAGCTGACTGAGGACGACGAGTTTCTTGTGATTGCGTGTGATGGTGAGTTTATTTTTATTTTTATTTTTTCTCCCTTTGGCTTCCCTTTGGCGGCCTCCATATGAACAACTACTAACAACTCTTGTAGGCATCTGGGACTGCCAATCTTCGCAAGCCGTTATCGAGTTTGTCCGCCGAGGCATCGCCGCCAAGCAGGATCTTGACAAGATTTGCGAAAACATGATGGACAACTGTCTGGCCTCCAACTCCGATACGGGAGGTGTTGGATGCGACAACATGACCATGTCGATTATTGGTATCCTCAACGGCAAAACCAAGGAGGAGTGGTACCAGGAGATTGCGCGGAGAGTTGCAGCGGGCGATGGCCCGTGTGCCCCACCCGAGTATGGTGAGTATATGCAGTAGCTATAGTACTTTTATTCCCCTCCCCTTCCTCGGCTTTATCCAAACAAGTACAGGTATACAATGCAGTTTTTCATGCATATATATATATACACATATATATCATATGTATGCATACATGAAACAGAGGCTAACGTTGTGTCGTCGCACCAGCCGAGTTCCGGGGACCCGGCATCCACCACGGCTTCGACGAGGCTGAGAACGGCTATGAGCACGATAAAAGTAGAGCTCAGCGGATCGGTCTCGGCAACTATCCTGGCCGAATCATTTTCCTTGGCGATGGCAGCGAAAGCCAAATTGCCGTGGAAAACGAGGAGGCCGAGATGTTCGATAGCATCGAGGAGGAGAAGGATCTCCAGAGCCAGGTTCCCAAGGGCAACTCGCCTGCGGATGCGACGGCCGCTACTACAGCTGGCTTAAGAGCTGTTGACAAAACTGAAGACGACGAGGCGAAGGCGGAGAAGAAGGACGGCGAGGAGGATGGAGCGAAGAAGAGTATAGCGGTGGAGGCTGAGTAGTACATAGTTGTTTCTTTTGCGTTTTAGAGGGATGGCTTTGGCGGTTGGGGGAAGGGAAACGGCGTGTTGTGTATAGTATAGCATTTGTGCGTACTGGTTATCTTTTGGTTGTTTGTTTTCTCTCTTGAGGTAGTGAGGAAGAAAGGGGAGAAGAGGCGAGTGAGCAAGGAGATGATTTTTGTCTGTATTGTCACGATTGCAATGGAAATATTTTTGATACCGCTATCTGGGGCTGTTGTTGACTTTGAGGTCTGTATTGTTGGCGGTGCTTGAGCATGTGATGTGCAAACAAGCATGTAGTAGAAACTGTGGGGGCGATTGTGTTACACAGGCACATACCACTAGTAGTAGTAGTAGTAGTAGTAGTAGTAGCAAGTACATATGTACATACATAGTAAGTACATAAGTCTAGGAAAAACAAGGTTCAGGAAGTCTAGGGTTTATTTCTTTTCTTCTTCAGCTTTGTCATTTTGTCCTCATGATCAAGTGGCGTGTTACTGGCAAATGCAGTGTCTTCAACACCTTGCGATTCGTCCGATCACACAGCGGTATTTCCATCATCGGCCAGTCTCCCGACGCTGTGTCTGGATGTATATCCGCGAGGTCCCAGCTGAGCTTGAGCTTCTGGTCCCACGCGTACGCCTTTGCCAACACCTCCATGAGCGGGCGCCGCGTGCGCAGATTCTGCTCGCGCACCTCCCAGCGCAACCGCTGCTGCAAGGCGGCGGCGAGCTTGCGCTCGCCCAGCTGCGCGTCGACGGCGGCAGACCACGTGCGCTTCAGGACGGGCTGGCCGTGCAGGCGGCGCGAGGCGTCGACGTGCGGCGTGCCCAGGGCCGCGGCGAGCTCGACGGGCACGTAGGACGGGGCGACGAAGCGGGCGCGCACGTGGGCGACGTGGAAGGCCAAGTCCATGGCGCAGCCGGGGTGGGTCAGGTCAAAGGAAACAGTGGCGCGGAGGTTGTAGGTGGAGCGTTCGGCCGCGGCGGCGTACAGCCAGGTGACGGCCGCGGCGTTGGGGAACTTGAGGCGGCGCGCGAGCGCGTGGATCTGCGTATAGGCGATTTCGTCGGGGGAGAGACTGGCGGTGTGCATGGCGGCGAGGGTGGGCTGGATGGGGGCCCATTGCATGACGGAGCGGGCGCGTGAAAGAATGGTGTTGTACAGCACCGGAGAGGATTTGTAGCGCAAGGGCACGGTCGAGAGGAAGGAGAAGAGGGCGTCCCAGTGGGCAAAGGCGCAGAAGACGTTGACGATCTGGCGTACGGTGGTGGTGGAGAGCCAGCGCGGGCCGTAGAGTTTGCGCAAGTGAGCGGTGAAGTCAGAGACGGAAAAAGGGACAAGGGGACTAGTGGGGGCGGGCATGGGGTCGTCGGAGTCGTCGAGGTCGGTGGGGTCATTAGTGATTTCAATGGGGTTTGCAGTGGGCTCAGGATCAGCAACTTCAGAAGCAGACTCTTCTGGGTCAAGAGCCTCTTCCTCCTCCCCCTCTTCTTTGTACACCAACTCCCCCCTCATTGCCCGGTGAGCATCGAAAAACACCATTTCCCGTGCAATCATCCTTAGCGCTCTGGAATCATACAACAGCCCTCTTTCGTGCATCACGCGCACCACATGTCTCTTGGCCACCTCATGCTCTACCAACCGCAGCATGTGCATCCACGAGACCAGATTCGGCGCACACCCGTGATCCAGCATCATCTTGAGTACGGACCGAAACTTGCGCAGGTCCTTTTGCTTTGCTGCCTCCTCCAGAAACAAGTTGAACACATCGGCATCCGGCACCAGCCCCAGCCGCAGCATCAGTGCCAGAAACAGCCGCATGTACGGCCGCATGGCCGGCCCCGCCTGCATTGCCGAATACATTGCCCGCTTAAACGCCGCCACCGACACCGCGCCGCGCGCATCTTCTGCCTCCAGCGCATCCAGCATCAACTTGAGCCGCGCCTCGTCGCGCTCGCGCGGCGTGACGTACAGCCGAAACGTCGAGTGCTGCGACAGGTGGCCGTGGGCCAGCCGGCCAATGTACTCGACCAGCGTCGCGGGCGTCCACGACGCTGGCCGCGGAATCTCGTACTCGAGCTTGCCGTCAATCGACCGCCGGCCCTGCAGGGCCGGTGGCACCTCGGGCTTCTTGCTGTACGCCGTGGTGATGCGGCCGTGCGCGCTGAGCACCACACGCTGTGCCTCGGGCGGCGTGAGCACGCGCAGGGCTGGGCCGGCTGCTGAAGGGCCGCCGCCTGAAATGCTCTGGGCGAGTGTGCGGAGCTCTGCCACTGCGAGACTGACGGCGTTGGAGTCGCCCGAGAGCACGACATAGGCGCCACCGGCAGCAGGGTCCGGCTGCTGCGGTTGTGGCTGCTGCTGCGGCTGCTGTTGCGGAGCAAGGTCCAGAGAGGCCTGCGGATATACATCGATGGTGCAGCCGGTGCGGGCATAGATCTCCCAGATGCAGCCGTCGATGCCCGTGGTCAGCTCAGCGAGCAGTGGTTGACTGACGGCGATGCGCACGGCATCGCCCTTCCACGGGCCGCGGGCGGGCGTGGCAGCCACGAGCGTAGCAACGACAGCGCGCCAATCAGGCGGCAGCGACGGACGGGAGCAGGTTTCGGCGGCCGCGCGGTGTTTCTCGCGGTGCGATTCGAGAAAGACCTGGGTCTTGACGGAGCGGCGGTGGTTCTGGACGGACTTGCGCCGCGAGAAGGCGTTGGGGTACTCAATGACGGGCCTGACCACGACAGACTGGTCCTTTGAGACGGGCGCGAGCGCAAGCAGATCCTCGTGCATGGTTGATGTGTTGAGCGCCGAGGGGCGGTCGGACCGGTGCTTTTTTTGCGGCTTCGTCGGCGCAGATAACAGCAGAGGGGGAACGGTGGAGGCGCCGGCATCGGTGTCGGTGTCGGGAGAAAGACGGGCATAGTGTGTGCTTAGGGCCCGCGGCTGGAGCACGTGATGATAGACCCGAACCAGCGGGGCTTTTCCATCCCGGCCGTCTCCGGCTCGCGTGACACAAGCCGGGGTAGCAGTAGCCGAAGTGAGAAGCAGCCTCGGCAGCGGCCGCCACTTAGTCGCCAGAGCCATTGGTTAGGGTTTTTGGCGAAAGGGCTAGGTAGACCCTTATTCCAAAGCAGCAAGCAAAAGAAGAGCAAAAGCGAAAGAGGTGAATGGATTAATTGGCTATGTTTGTTGGGAATCGATCGGGTCGGAGTCGAAAATCCATTTCGGCTTTCGAAAAAAGAAGGGAAGAAAAAAATGAAATAAACCCTTACGTAACCCTAGATAAACAAAGGTGGATAAATCTCAAGGTTGGCAACTGTTACTGCTAAGTTTTCCAGCTGTCAACTCTTAATATTGGCAGTTGTCAAGCACTTTTAAAACCTCAGCTATTCTTCAACATTCCTCTTTGTCTTCTGCCGCCTCCACATCTCCTAATCTGTCACCCAAAACCCGCACATCGCTCCAATACGCCAATCTACGTACTTCCTCTTCTGCATGTTTCCTTGCCGCCTGCAAGAACCCAAGTCTCTTCCGCACCGCCTGCCGTTCTACGCACTCCTCAGCTCCGTCAGCCATGCCATTCAACCTTGCCTCAGTCTGTTCACAAGCTAAGGCGACCTGCGCAAGGACCTGGCGGCGCGAATTCTGAAAGACAAAGAGCTTCATGATTTCGTGCATGACATCCTGCAGGTGCTGCAGGTCGTCACGAGCGTGGCACAGGTAGTTTTCCATGGCTTCGAGTTTCTCGCGGTCGATGCGCTGAGCCCGGATGATGTGGAGCAGCAGCTGTGTGTCATATATTTCAACAGAGGTCAGGCCGTCTTCTAGCCCAAGCTCTGCCCGGGTAGCCCGCGTGGTTTCGGCCATGCTGCGCCGACGCACGGCGGACTGGCTGCGACTATGGCTGGTATCGTGCGTGTGACTGTGGCTGTGGCGGCGACGGTGGGCATGCGTATGGCTTTGGCTCTGGCTGCGGCCTACACGATTGGGGCTGTCCGAGTCGCGGCTTTCCACGTCGTTTGGGTACGTCATTGGGTCGTAGCTAACGGTTGGATTATTCACCACAAGCCCGCTGGTGCCGGGCTGGATACGACATCTCTTGCGCGTCCAGGCCCGTCGCCGCACAAACGAGCTGTACCACGTGGGTCCATGCCAGCTAAACTTGTCAGAAAACATGAAGCTGTATTCCCAGCCGTCGTCATCGCAGGCCGTCAGTGGGTCGTGGTTGACGCGCCATTCCGGCCACACCCATTCCCAGCTTGGATCGGGCAGCTGAGTGTCTTGTGGACAGGTGAGACTGGGCTTGTGGTACGTGTTTGTCCATGGACTTGGGTCGAGGTTTCCCAGCGCCTTAGCTGAGAACAAGGGCGTGGAACATAGGAACAGGCCGCGCTGGTTTTCGTAGAGGACATCAATTACCCATTCGTGTTTCTGGGTCGCTTTTTTGCAAGCCGTGTCTAGAGAGTTGGTACTTCTTTAGTAACACAGACAAAAAAGAGAAAGAATAAAAACTCACTGCTGCAAATTGTTGCCTCGGGCGCTAATCCCATACTGTTCTCACCCGTCGTACCCTCCATCGACGGCCGTGAGACTCCACGAATCTCTGTCCTCGCACCCGCCAACACCGACATTCCACTCTCGTTGGGCACCGACATGACATATTGAGCATGCGACGACCCCTTTGACGGTACCGGCAACGAGGCGCCTCCTCCAGTCGCCGCGCCTGCTCCAGCCACGCTCAACAGAGCCGAGCTAATGCTTGGTCGCGTGTCTGCGCCGAATGATGCCTTTGAGGTTCTGGTACTCGGCAATGATTTTGATGTGTTCTCGGAGGTATTCTGCTGTATCAAGTTTACCGTGCTATGAGTCTCGCTCGGCTGAGACGGGGATGCATCTTCAGCAGCCCGTTCAGACTCTCTATCAGCCGGCGGCGGCGTGACTACGATGTTGGCCTCTTCATCAACAAGCACAATCTCGTGATCGTATTCAACATCACGTAGAGGTGCAATGCGGCGCGAAGACTGTATGCGCGGCATGACTTTGCCTTTTGTTTTTCTTCTATACTTCGCACGTCAAACCCTCTCAAGCAACCAAACAAGCAAAAACAAAACTTACGCGCGGAAGCTTTGGAGAGGGAAAAGAAAAAATGAGCAGCGGCAAGCGATGGATGATGTCATGTGCACCATAAAAACAAGAAGAAAGAAAAAGTCAGCTTGGATAAACTAAACTCAGCTGAAACTTCCTCTCTTCTTCTTCTCACTATGATGGTTTAGGCATTGCCACAAGAAAGATACTGTAAGCAAAAACTTGTTTTCAACAAAAGAATGATCAAATAAGCGAGACTGATGATTCATGTATGTATATTTGTATAGCATCAAGAGATGAAGATTCTAAAGGTTGGAAAAGTGTGTTGTTCATCAAATATCAACATGGAAGGAGCCCAGATCTTTGTTCTTTCCTTCTTGTCAAGCCAGTTCCTTCAAAACCCCGTGTAGATAACCCTTGCGTGTCCACTATTAGGGTCTCCTAACTTACCTCACAGAATCGAGGCTTTCATGCTATGTAACAGCTAACAAAGCTTAACTCTCACAAACACACGCAGTTTAGAAAGAAGCTACAAACCCGTGGAATGAAGCTTTTGCCCCTTCTAAGTCTCGTTATCCTACGAATTCAGCAGTACTGTCTCATATGCTGCTGAGTCCAAGAGTTCTCCCTTTGGCCTCAAGCTTCATGACTCGCCAGCCAGCCATCCGTTTGCGAGTTAATTCTACACATGCTGTATACACATGTATGGGATAACATTCCTCCTCATCTACGCACTTTCATTGTTTCCGTCTTTTTTCTGAAAAGACAAGAAAAATAAGCAAACTTCCCGCATTCGGAGATCCAGGCCTTCCGTAACCCCCCAAACCCTATCCGGCTCTTGTGACTTTTGCCCACTCCTCCCTTGCCGTGTCTCAACTTTTTGTTTCTTGTGCGTGTTCTTTTTGTACATTTTCACACATCATACACCAAAAATGTACAAAAAGAAATCTATACTACTAATGGGCTAACAGCAAAGTAGTTGAATACGGACTATGTCATGTGTAGGTTTGGAGGGTAGACGTTGCCGTCGTTATAAAGTCGTCATAGCCCCCTCCCGTAGCAGAAACCTGACTTGTCCTTTTTTTCTTCTTTTCTTTTCTTCAATAGAATATCCGTCTTGTTGCTTCATCTACTCTACATCTCCATACTTTCACATCAAATCATCAAAATGTCTGGTCGTATGCCCATGATTCTCGGTGCCGCTGCCGTTGGCGGTGTTGGCTACTACATGTACCGCTCCGGTGGCAACACCAGTGCTGCCAGAACTATGGCCAAGAGTGAGCTCCTTCTGTTCCTCCTCCCCTCTTCTCTTTCCTTCATCCCTCATCCCTCCTCCCCTAAAAGAACCCCCCGAAAAAAACTAACACCCCTCTAAGGCGACTTCAACCACGCCACCTCCTCCGCCGAAAAGGACCTCAAGAACCTCGGCGCCCAAGCCGGAGCCAAAATCGACGCTGCCGGAGCCAAAATCGACGACGCCGTCGCCCAGACCCAGAACCAGCTCGATGCCGCCAAGAACTCCGCCCAGTCGTACGTGCACGACGCCAAGCACGAAACCTTGAAAAAGATTGACAACTTTGACCGCAAGGTCGACGAGAGCGCGAACAAGGCCAAGAGCTGGCTGGGCGGCAAATAAGGAGGGAGGCTTCTCAAGGTAATCAAACCGGTGGGAAACGGGACTCTTGAACTGGTTTCAGGGGTAGAAATAATACAATAAAATTTAATCACCCTCAAAAGCTTTTATATATATGCAACGGTCCTCATATATGCAAGAAATGTCGTAAATACAAATGCCAAAGATATCGGAAAAGAAAATGTACAATATGACCAAGATGCAAATACCAAAAGTTGAAAAAGAACATGCTGTGAAAGACTCCGTCATCCATAGGATAACAAAGGGCGGCAGAAACTCTCCCCTTAAACCTCGGCCCAACTACCCATCGGCCTATTCGTCGCCGTCGCCGCAGCCACCACCGACCCCGTTCCAATTGACCCGCCAATATCCCAATAATGCCGAGACGACGCACTACTCCGCCGCGCCGACCGCCGCGTGCTCTGACTACAACTCGATCCATGCCGCAGCGCCACCGGCGAACTCGGCGCCGTCGCCTTGAACGCCCGCCGGTCCGCCGGCACACGACCGCCAATCAGCGGGTGGTGCTGGCGAATGCGCGCCGCCTTGGCAGCCGATTCCTGCGGGTTGAGCATGGTTGTGTGTGAGCTACTAACAGACGCTGGAGAGGATGTCTGGCCGGGAACGAAGCGCGATCGCAGATATCGAAAGACCAGCTTAATGTCCAGGTCTTTTTCCCACTCTTCCTGCGTGAACCGCTCAGAGCGGCCGGATGTCTGGTTCTTAGTCGTGGGGGCGGAACCAGCTGCTTTCTCAGTCGCTTCTTCGGGCTTGGGTGTAGTAGAGGGTGTGTTGGATTGGAGAAGAGTAAAAGATGGTTTAAACTGCAGAGCAGACTGTGACAGGGACTCGAGCAGCGACAAGGGACGCTTGGGCGTTGATGATGCTGTTTCGGGGATAGCTTCAAGTCCGGCATACGGGAGAGGGTCTTGGTTGACGCGATTGTATGTGGAAAAGGCGCCGGGGTGAGGGTGAGGAGATACGCTGTTAACAAAGACGCCGAGCTCGCGCGCAACGCCTTCAATGATGCGCAGCTGCCATGAGGAGTCTTCCTTGGCGGCAGCTGCATCAGTAGAAGCAGCAGACTTGTCGCCGGTCGGTGATGACGGTCGCGGTGTAGCAAGCTCGTCGTTCTCGTCGCCGATATAAGTCTCGCCAAATATGATGGCAAGCGTGTGGTCATCCAAATCTAGCATGTCCCGAATAACCTTTTGAGTGATGCGATCCAGGAAACTCTTGGGTTCGTCATCCTCCACTTCAGACTTGCTGTGCTCATCTGCTGAATTCTCGTGCCACTCCATCTTTTCTGTTTCTGCGGCTTGCGGTAAGGCTTCAGAGACCTCTTCAATGGACTCTGACTGGACAGATGCAGCTGTAAACGAAGGCTTTTTTGCCCGGGCTGATGAAGCCTGTGAGATGCGACGCTGACGGCGCGTTTCTTTCTGGATCTCCTCAAGTAGCACACGGCTGTGTTCTAGTCTCCAAGCCTCGATGCGTGCTCGGCGCTCGGCAGCTTCAATTTCTTCGGGATCAAGCTCAATGGGTGCGTTCTGATTCTTAAATGCGTGCACGCCATTGGGGTTGAACTGCTCAAAGGCATAAAGCTGCTCCTGCATATTTGACGAGTCAGGCAGGCGGAACATGCCCAAGCCATCGTGGGCTGGCAAAACAGTAGCTGAAAGCGGCGACGTCAAGTTGGGCACGGTACGGAAGTCGGCCAAATGGCTGTCGAGCATGTCGAGCTCAGCATCCTCTTCATCGTAGTCGTCATCGTCCTCGTTTTGGCTGTTGATAGAGATATCGGCTGTAGATTGTGAGTGCAAGTCATGGTGGTTCAAACTGGCACTGACATCGGAGTGTGAGTTTATGCTGTGGTTGAAGGTGACAAACGAAGATGTCGAGAGTTGAGTGGGAGTATCGGAAGGTGGAGGAAACAAAGTCCAGCCCTCTGGCTGTGGCCGGGCAGAGGGGGCAGAAACAGTGGCTCCGTGCTGAGAGCGGCTAGCTTGAGACGGAGCAACAGAAGCCGTAGCCTCTCTGAGTTCTGTGGCAAGCACCACGCGTTGAGACGCGCGGGTTTGGAAAGCCATGGTAAGGTTTATATGCGTCGGTTGATTTAGGTTTACAGGGCGTGTGCGCGTGCATGCAATGCTGGAATCAATCACGTCGCAGAGAATGGAGAAAGCTGGAATGGATATGAAGGAAAGTAGACGTTTCCAATGGCATGTAAAAAAGAAGAATCTGGGATAAATGTAAATAAATGAAGCTGACCAGACTGGCTGAGCCGTAAAACAAGTCTACAAAAAGAATTGACGTTGATAAGTAGAATAAAGGATAAAGAAAAGGGGGAGGATGGACGTCGGAAGGACGAACAAGTATGTACAGTAGAAATAGATGACTAAAAATCACAGAAAATCGGGGAAATGCGCAAAATAAATGAATAGAAGAGAAGATAAACGATCGAGAAGAAAATTGATGAAAAAAGTAAAATCGAGGGGGCTGAGATACATGCATACACACATACACAACATACATACATAACATGCATACATAACATAATGGCAAGTTGTAGTCTTTCTTTTGACGGAATGGGGATTGCACAAAAAGGTATGTACTACATGCATACATACACCAAAAACGATGGCAAGATGCAGTGAACATGCACCGCTTTTTTTTTTTTTCCTTCCTTTGCCTGTAGTAGAAAGTCGTAGCGTACGAAGGGGAGAAGGAACAGGAACGATTAAAACCAGGAAGCCACTGGACCCAATAAAGCTTGCAGCTGCATGTTAGGTACATACATCGTTGCCTACATCTCTCTCTTTCTCTCGCTTTTCAACGTCAAGTACAATCACGGCGCACTTCTGCATTTGATGGTTGTTATAAGTTACAGCTCTGTCTTCAATTAAACTCCTGCTTTTGAATGAAAGAACAATGTAAAAACGGCATAGAAAGAAAAAAGCACGGGCTCCTGCCAATTTGGCCAACCCTAAACACTTTCAGGCAACTTTGAACTGAACGTCATATCCTCTGGACCTTGATCACGCTCTCATATCACGAGTTTCCACCCAAAACTCCCTTGTGTTTCTTCGTATCAACAATGGCGGTAAGCCTGCATTCCCCCAGTTCTTCTTTCAAGTGACTCGAAATCTGTATACGCAGAAACAAAGGGGTTGAATAAAGTCCATCTCAACACCCTTCCCGTCTTATTTTACCTCTTGGTTCATCAAATGCCCAACAAATCTAGCAAACGCCGCAGTTGAAACAAATATGAGAATCTTTTGGTTCAATCAAGTTGCCGAATTGAAACAACCCGTCTCCTTTGACCTTGCGGGAACCCCTCCTGATTGCTCTCTTTTTGCTGGGTTACAGGCACAAGGTGACTCTTTTTTTTTTATATGTACCTCTTTACTTACAGAAGGTCTTGCGGACCGTATTCCACTGAATTTCCAGAACCCCATTCCCCTTGTAAACCCCCTCTCCACAACAAGCCATCTCATCATTTGTATGTATGTACACTTCAAGCAGCCTCCTGTGTTCTGTCTACTCGTAATCATTCAAGAAAGAACTATGGCGTACCTTTCATGTCCGTCATAACGGCACTGTTTAAGCAAAACATCAAGGCACCGCCTACGTACATAAATATTGAACGTTTGATATCAGTAGTACACAGTACGCTGCTGCACATGCTGTTATTTGTATGCATGTTTGTACGCACTTTTGCAAATAATCAGCCGTTGTTTGCGCGCATCGCACACACCAGTACGTGTCTTGTTTCTCTCAGCGATAAATGTTGCAACACCCAAGCTCCGTTCCCCTTTTGCTTACTTCTTGTTTTCTTTGTCCTAGACTCTGTCTCTTCTGACATTCCTGTGTATGTACTGGCCTTATCTCATGGCGTAGCTGTCAACTACTCATCCCCATCCTTTTTTCTTCACTCGAATACAAGTACATCCTACCTTCTCTCCTCTTGGTTAATAAGAGATAACAAATCTAAGACGCTGGGCAACCTTTTGTTCCTTATCTTTAGCCTTTTCAAAGAAAAAAAAAAAAAGCTAACCGTTTTCTCTGTAGCGTATCCTCAAGCTACGCAGTACATAGCCGTCATCCATATCAACAAACAAACCCGCTGGTAATTGACTCCGCTTTTGTCCCAAATCCTATGCGAATCCAAATGATGTCAGCACTTAAACAATTCTTCAACCTTTATTTATCAATCAACCCAAGCCAAGTTCTTCTCGGCGGAAATTCAGTTAATCAACTTAGCTTCCCTCTCTTTTCTGCTTATGACTCCACACATGTTTCTCATCTAGCCCCATTATCATCGCAGTTTCCCAACGGAAACAAGTATGCCTTGTACTGTGTGGTTTTTTTTTGTTTTTTTTTTTTTTTTGGGAGGGGGGGTTCTATATGAAGTGGAAGCATGCTTGACAAAGAAGCATAGTACATATGTATATGTATGTATGTAAGCCCGCTCACTGTTTTCATCTGATCTTGCAATCTTCTGCCAAGTCGGACTGTTCAGCTTGTTTCAAAGTTAAGCTTTTATTTGTATGTTCTTGCCTAGTAAGCAGCCTCAAGACTCTCTCTACGAATAAAAGATCCAGATATCGAGTTCGATTTGATCCTCGTTAGCCCATCCGTTCCACCGCACTGAAATGATGTGATTATTGGCTTCGTTCATGTCTTCTCATGGTTCCAGTACCCCAAAGGTCAGATGTGATAATGGCCTGTTACTTGCTTTCATATCGACCGACATAGTAATGGGGTTTTAGTAAAACCTTACTTCTAGACCCCTCACGGTAACCCATCTGTGCATATCGCGCACATTCACTTAATTATGCTCATGTGTAAGTAGGGTTCTGAGACACCCAATAGGGTTACAGCCGTTCAACCTCCACCAGTCCTGGAAAGTTACGGCACGCCTGTAAAGTGCCATCGGACCAAACTCCGACTGACATTGGTGACAAATGTGCTAAAAAAGATTGTAAAATTATAACCCCAATTATGTAACTGCCGTAATCGACGTCATTTCCAGGCAACTCCATAAAATCGTTGAATCAAACTGAAGGCATTCACAATTGGACTGGCAAGAAATTTTACAAAGTAATTTCAGACATTCCAAACGAAAGCAGCATCGGTTTCGTATATTAAATTCCCAGAAGTGTAGACGCCGTCCATAGATACCAAGTTCCGTTCTTTCCCGAGTTGAATTTTTATTTTTGTCATTCATTGCAAGCTAAAAACACACGATCCGCTTACGCCTCAAAGGCACCGGGGAACTCGCGCATGTTGTCCTCGAGCTTGCCGTGGTTGGCCAGGAACTTGACGTAAGCACCGTCGACCTTGACACGGCCACCAGCCTTGCGGTCGAGGTACTCCTCGCGACGCAGGGGAGTGAAGCCCCAGTTCTTAGAGATAATGATCTTCTGGCGACCAGGGAACTTGTACTGCGAACGGCGGAGAGCCTCCAGGGCAATAGCACGGTCTGCAGAGAGATACTGTTAGAATAGGCCTCAAACTGATGTCATAGTTCATGCAATTAACTTACTGGAGTCACGAGTGCGGACGCTGAGAATGATCTGGCCGATGTTGACACGGGCGACAGTGCCGTTGGGCTTACCCCAGGCACCACGCATACCGGTCTGCAGACGATCGGCACCAGCGCACGAAAGCATCTTGTTGATACGGACGACGTGGTAGGGGTGAGCACGGACACGAAGGTGGAAACCTTCCTTACCGGCCTGCTTGACCAGGTACCTGAAAAAACATTGTTAACACCGACGTTCAAATGCGCTGTCGAGAGTTGACATCGGTCATGGTCCAAGAGCCAACCGAGGGCGGCGACTCACTTGTTGGCGCAAATACGGGCGGCCTCAAGAGCCTCAGAGCTCAGCTGCTCATACTCGTTGGAGACGAGGTGAATGCACAGAGGGAAGTCATCGACGTTGGCACGCTTGCGGCCCAGGTCGAAGATGCGAATCTTGGGGTCGGGCACACCACGGTTGAAGCGCGACTTGGGGTACGGCTATTCGGACCAACATGTTAGTCTTGGAGTCTTTTCAACTTGTCGAAATGTTCAGAGTCGCCCATTTCAACTGCTCCCGGACCCGCAAGACGTAATTTCACGATAGTTTCGTCATCGAGTATTCGTAAGTCGTAAATTTGACCATTAGGCCAAAGAGCAGGAAACGGCGTGACGTTGCGAAATCAAGATCTTTTCTTGAAAAAATGCGGCAATTTCGAAATTGAAGAACAAGATCAACGCACCTTGTTCTTGCAGTACCGGTAGCAACGGGCGGGACGGCGGGCCATTTTGTCGTCGGTTAACTTAAAGTGCCTGAAAATGGGTATGAGGGGATGGTGATGAAAGGAAGAAAGAGTATTCCAAGAGAAAAAAGGCCCCTTTGGTTGTGCTGGAACGGGTGGTAACGCCAATTCTTGATTTCTAACCCTTGATTTCAAAGCAGTTGAGGGATTCAGGCAAGTGGGCCTTGACGGGTGAATGTCGGATGTTTAGGGCTGCTAGAGAAATACTAGTGTTTCATTGGCTGAACATGCGGTTAATCTATGGTTGATTTCAAGGGCACAGGAATTTACGCACGAGGCCCCACTATCGATCCAAATCTGGAGAAGTTTTTTGAGTAGGCAAGTAAAACCAAAATTTGTTCGATTCGACTCTTGAAACTTGGATTCTTCATCTGTCAACCACATTCCGTTGCTCATCACCAATCATCACAATGGCCCCCGTCAAGAAGTCTAAGCGCGATGCCCAGAGCATCAGCTCTAAGCTGGCTCTCGTCATGAAGTCCGGCAAGGTCACCCTCGGCTACAAGTCGACCCTGAAGGTGAGTTTTCTCGTGATGATTCCAAGCGATCATTCTTGCGCAACGTAGAGACTAACTTCATATCTTCCAGACCCTGCGTTCCGGCAAGGCCAAGCTGGTCATCATTGCCAGCAACACCCCCCCTCTGCGCAAGTCTGAGCTGGAGTACTACTCCATGCTGGCCAAGACCAACGTTCACCACCTGAACGGCACCAACGTATGTACACAGATATTTCACCGTCATTTATGACACTGGTGGGCAGGCTCTTGCAGCCTCGAAACCAACCCAGCGAAGAAGTCTTAAGACAAACAAGACTTTGGAGGGTAATAACCAGAAACTAACTTATTCAACAGATTGAGCTGGGTACCGCTTGCGGTAAGATGTTCCGCTGCTCCACCATGGCCATTTTGGACGCTGGCGACTCGGACATTCTGTCTGAGCAGGCTTAAATTATCGACAGTAGTCGATATTCCCAAAAAATGAAAAAGCGAACATAAAATACAAAAAGTTCTTTGAGCACAGTAATTCAGGACAATCTACAGGAAACGGCGTTACTGGGCTAGGTCGTTTATTTTTTTTTTTCCATCTTTGATACCTCACCACGCAATGGGATTGATAACTCTTGATGGATCAAGAGCATGTGAATGTTGCTGTTTTTTTTTCTTTGCCAGCTTGTCGTGCCATGTAGTTCAAAATGATACAGATGCACATCACCAGAAGTTCCTCGCGTGCATGCGCACACGTCAACCCTAAGAAACTCCATTGCTTTATGTCACGTGTGCTTCACAACGCCGGCACTAATTTTGTGCTTCATGCATGAATAATGCGCAGTCATAAATGTTAATTAGCTGGACATAATATGTGCATAATTATGTAGCTGTGTCTGTGTACATATTTATTGTATAATCGTGCCATTGACAGCGGATGATCTCCTATTGTTTACATGCATTATGTACTGGTATATGGTAGAACCTTGAGTTGCAAAGACAAGGAACCATAGAAACAGGTTTGCATTGGGTCAAGTGCAAAAAGGGAGTTTAGAGCCTGCGTATTAGGAAGCTGGCCTTCGAAAATGCGTCTTGGTGATTGTTCTCGATGATCTTATGCAAATGCTCGAGTGGAAAATGACGTTATTCAAAAAAGGGAATGACATATATAAAAACAAAGGCCATGACGACGTTACAATGGAGTATTAGATGACACACTTGTATATTATGCCGTTTGGTTTTTTCCTGGGGTTCTGGAGGCGGCGAGATACGACAGGGTGAGCAATGACCATGCCCGTTAATGCAAAAGCACGGAGCAATCAACGGCGGGGTGAGGAGAGAGACAAAAGGGCGATAATGCCTGGTATTCTCGGCTGGTTGTATGTACGTAGCATGAATGCGGAAGATTGCATAATTTTACAAAAGTCTAGGAACGTCAAAGGAGACTTCATACTATGTATTTATGTGGGAGAGAAGGTTTCAAAATAAAGGTCAAGATACATACAAGTATGGATGTGTCACAATGATGCTTTTGTTCATATACTGATGAGAGCACAGTAGAGCGCTTATTTAAGATTTAAGAAACAAGTCTCTGAGAAGAAAGAATCACAGGCGAGGATCCCAAGCACGCATTTTTTTTTTTCTTAAACGGCAGGCAAAAGGCAAAGTGAACTTTGTACACCAGAGGAAGGGTCCTTCAGTCCAGTGCGTTTCGTCCTTCTTTTCTCTTGTTTTATTGGACTTTGACTTGTAGTGAGGGGCAAGTCTCGAAGGTTTGATTGAACCTTTTTTTTTTTTTTTTTTTTTTTTTTTTTTCTTAAGCGCTGTCTCTGAGAGAGGATATGACATGTGTTCGGAGCAAATGACTGTACTTGTAGGTGAAATGAGAGAAAAGTGAGGGGGCAAGAGGGGAAAGGTATGTATGTACCATACAGCGTCAGTAGCCAACTCCTTCTAGATCACAAGCCATTCACAACATTACTTGATGTATGTACCTTTTTTTTTCTTTAATTATTCCCCGAGAGTCACAGAAATATAAAGAGGTTGAATTTTCACTCGAGGGCTGGCTGAGATGCTAGCCTTGTTTATTCTTGTCTGGGGTTATTGTTGGATACAAGTGCATACATACATGTACTTGTCCTTGATGTTGATTTCCGTTTTCTATTCAAGTAAGCCACAAGGACATACATACATACAATGTACTAGTACGTGTGCTGGTACATGTATGGCTTCTGCGTACACTACAACTTGGCCCAATTGCCAGGACAGGGTTCCTGAACTTGAGCTTTTTAGTGGACGGATGGACGGAGCGGGCAGTGTTTGGCAGAGACAAGGCCAGGGGTATAAAACCAATACTTGTAGATCAGTCATACGTACATAGTATGTGTACCTACTGCTATGTACAAGTACAACTTTTTTCAACTAGCCTTTAAGAGTAAAATCAAAGGGGAGGAGAAGAACATATACGTATGTATACATTAAGAAAAAAAGTAAGGCTGCCAAGTTCACCAAGTACTAACGGATAAAGCGATGCTGGTATTCAGCATGGACGTTAAAATATTGAGATTTCCTTGGAAAGCCTTGGATAAAATTTGGGAACCGGCCTGGTTCTTGCTAACAACACATTAAAGTTGAATAGTGCCGATTCAAGGCGGGAATTCCCATTTTGACAAGTGTGCTTGTATAAGCACGACTGACATAAGACATACTTGTAGTACGTATATGTATGTATACTGGTATTTAAATCCCTTTTGAACCTTGATGGTCCGAATCAATGGAAAGGCGTCAGGTCAGATATGTTCTGCCGAGTTGTCCGCTTGCTATGCAGATGCATTTCACATCTATCCCGTCAGCCAAAACTCAAGACGAACAAAGATGGAGATACATACATACATACATATGTACATACTAACGAGTTCAAAACAGGCCAACATCTCCTTTTACTACCACCCCTTGCGTACAGATGTTACAAGTGAGTATGTACCAGTATGTACATTGTATCTCCAAGACAACTGCAGGCACCGCTGAAAAACTGCAGCTGCAACTTTGTAGAATTTGCCAAAATGTTTATGCCATGCCCATGTGGATGCGTCTTCGTTTATACATACTGCGTACATGTAGTATGGGCTCATGGGCTCATATGACAACTCACAGGAAGACGGAGACAGATATTTAAGCTGGATGAAGTTGTTCCTTTTTTTTTTTTTTTTAACATAGCGGGGGGTT
>CM069900.1:2175290-2188441 GCA_036034705.1 Thielaviopsis punctulata | reverse complement strand
AAATAAAAACTCTTCTTCTTTCATATCTTCCAATATCACAAACGATTTCTTGTTTTACTCAACGTTTTTTTTTTTTTAACATAGCGGGGGGTTCTCCTATCCATCTTCTTCATTTCACCCTATTTGAAAGCGACGTACTTGTAGACTTTTTCTTTTCCCCAGTTGCTGGCTCGTTCTGGACCAGGATATTCCGTATGTATGTACAAGTATATAGTTCTTGCACCCATCCTTTGTTCATCTCCCAGAATCAACAAGCCACCGGCAGAACATAGAACATGTAAAAAAAGGAATTAAAAAAGTTCTTAGTTTGTTTTGTAGCCTTGTCCACTTGGAACGATGCATCGCAACATCCTGGCGACACAAGCTGCTCTTTTTCAACTTATAACTTGCTGGGTCTCCTCCATCCTGTGGCTTGAATCTTCTTGCAGTAGGCTTCCGTTATTTGGTATTTCGTTTTCCCTTTTCTTTCCTTCTCTGTATCTCAACGCTAAATAAAACAGAGGCAAGACTGCATTTCTTTTCCTCGCCAAGTCTGTATTCAAAACAACTGCCACTTGCTCCTGCACGTACTGGCTGGTTGGCTGTTGTCGCCACTTTGCTTGCTGCCACTGTGCTGTATGTACTTGTCGTTGTTGCTCACCGCCTTATTCGTTGGGAGACACATCCAGGCCAGTCAAGTCTTTTCATTTTTATCTGTTTTGTTTGCGGTCCTTCCATTTCCTCTACAGATACAAGTCGTCCCTTCCTACAGATACACAAGTCGTCCTTCCCACTTAAGCAAGACAGCTCAGCTCGGCTGTTAGCACAGTAGTATCAAGGAAAAAAAAAAAAGCCAACACAAAGGAAGAAAGAGCGAGAGAAGCAGGAGGAGAACTTCCTGCCCTTGTCTTGTTTTCTGCTGTGTTTCCCTTTTCTTGCGTCTTCCTGCATTCTTTCCCTCTCCATCTTTCTCCGCCTTCGCTACATCAGATTCTTTTCTTTTCTTTTTCTTTTTTTTCCTCTCTTCCTCTCTCTCTTCTGCTGAATCCAGAGTTCGTTTCATCGCATCTTTTCCCTCTTTATTCACTTCCTTTTTCCTGCGTTCTGTCGACTTTTTTTTTTTGGGCTTCTTTGCTTCTTGTGACGCCGCATAACGCCACGTTTGGTACTTGGAGCCGTTTATTCGCCTTTGTATCTTTCTTTTCTCTTGCTTTTCCTTTTTTTAAAGCATTTGATTTTGTTTTGCAAGGACAAAAAGCCTTTTTCTCGTTTGTTCCTCTTTGTAGCATTTTTCTTTTATTTTTTATTCTAATTTTCCACTTCTTGAGAGTATCGACTCGCCCTTTTTTTTTTTTTTTTGGCTTCCCAAAAAATCGTCATATTTCTTTTTGTCGTGGGGTCAAGAAAGTACCTACACGCTTAGCCTTTTTTACTCATCGTTTCTTTGTATTCTGAATTACCCCAAGTTACTTTTTTTTTTCTCTCCTTTGAACAAGTCGATTTGAGTCTCGCACATATATTTGCGCGCCACTACTATCACATCAGCACCATACGTTGACTGCCATGACGACCGTTACAAAACGTCCGACGTCTGGTGTTGGGCGGGTAGGCGCTGGCACTCCCTCTCACTCGACCCCTTCTTCGCCCATCAGCACCGCCTCGCCCTCCGGCCCCCAGCCCACCCCCAACGGCCACCGCACCAGACCCAGTCGCACTGGAAGCATGATTGCTTCTAGAGCGCCGGCTACTCGCCGTGAATCTCTCCTCCGCGACTCTACTGATGCTGAACTGGAGGCCCGTGCTGAGGCTATTGCTGCCATCGAAGACCTCAAGACCCGTCTGTCCAAGGCAGAGTCGGAAACTGAACAATACCGCAAGGAGTCCATGGTTTTAGACTCTCGGCTACACGACACCAACATAGAGCAGGCCAAGCTAGAGGAGCGCTTGCATGAGTATGAGGAGCAAATCGAGTCACTTTCCAACGCTAAGCGGGAGGCTGCTCGCCAGATGCGCGAGATGGAGGCGATTTACGAAGCCGAGCGGAGTGCCATGACCAAGGAGAAGGAGGAAATGAGCAACCGTGAAGAAGAGATGCAGGCTGTTATTCAGCGTCTCAAGGACAGTCTTTCACAACGGAACGAGTCAGATGAATCCCGTCCCAGCAGAGGTAAGCTCTCCCCCGCCACACGCTTGTGCATCTGTTTTACATGACAGTACATATAAACCACTTGAAATAGGGTGCCCAGGCCCACAGCGTTCCCCGTTTCTAACATATGCCCCTTCACAATAAATAGCCAACAGCAACTCTACTTCACCCACAGATAACGGCAGCTTTGCCCCGCCTTCTTCTCTGCAACGCAGTGATTCGCGCAACAACTCCAAGCTGCTTCTGCAAAAAGACAAGCTCATTGAGTCGCTGCGACTGGAGCTCGCCGAGGCCCAGATTAAGCTGGTTGAGGCTGAGAACCAGGGCGGCGGCCGTCTCCAGGAGGTTGAGCGCCAGCTCATGGAGGCTCGCATGGCCAACGCCCGCCTTTTGGAGGACAATGAAAGCTACCAGCTGCTGCTGCAGGAAAAGACGCTCAATGGCGATTTCTCTAAGAACGATTTCAGCTACATGAACAACACCCACACTGCGCGCACCAGTCTGGACGAGCCTCGGCCACTGCCCAGCAACGAGGACACTCTTGCTGCTCTCGAAGGCCGTGCCACCAGCGGCAACACGCTGGCTGACGAGCTTGAGGATGCCGGCGAGGCGGACGAAAACTACCGCCGCCTTGAGTCTGAATTGCGCAACGCCCGGGATCAGAACAAGGCGCTTACTCTTTACATTAACAAAATCATTGAGAGGCTCCTGCAACACCAAGAATTTGAAGCAATTCTTGACCAGTCGAACGATCCAAACAACCACCACAAGGACTCTGCGGCACAGTCCAAGGAATCGAGCGGCCCTGGCTGGCTGCAGCGCACCAAGTCGCTCATGTCGTCGAGTAGCGCGTCGACGCACACGGTTTCTACCACGCTGACTACTGGTACTACTGCTACATCTGTTGCTGCTGCTACTGTAACTACCCCCACCACTACTAAGCCCAAGAGACCTCGTCCGGTGTCCATTATCCCCACTGCGGCGTACAACGATCCCGAGACTGCTCCTCGCGTTCCTATTGGTAACATGTCCCGTTCTACCAGCGTGCGCCGGTCTCGCCCCCAGAGCGAGCAGTTCACGGGATCGGGGGGCTCCTCGCTCGTCAACCACATGTACCGGGGGCTCGATGGCCAGAGCTCGCCCACGTTCACCGTCCCGCGCCGCTCTCAGACTTTTTTCGCGTCGGGAGCCCTGGCCTCACCCGGCCTTCCCCCCTCTACGGGTCCTCTTTCCGCTCGGATGGCCTCCAGCACTGGCAGTCAGACGCCCTCCGCTGGAAACTTCCCCGGCATGCGGAGCGAGACGTCAAGCGTGTCTAACGAGTCGATTGCGGGTGTGGTTACGCCACCGTCGCAGAGCAGCCCGCCGCGGGCCCTGAATGTGGAAAAGATTCCACAGACCACCTTTGCCGGAAACAAGCCGCGGCCGCTGCGCCTCGTGCAGGACCACAATGATGCTGTGAATGCCAACAAGCGGAGTAGCTGGCTGCCGTGGGCCGGTGGCTGGGGCAAGAAGGATGAAGACCACTAGATGCGGTCACGGCCGCCTAGGGTGAAGCTGAATCTATTGTCTCTGGCTCTTGTGGTGTTTATGTTTGTTTTTGCGGGCTGGGTGAGCCTGCTTACACGTGACTTTGGGTCGTGATCGTGTGTAGTACAAAGGAATGACTGTATGATGATGGATGATTGGGACATGGACTATTTTGTTTTTGCTCACATATCTTTTGCTCTTGTTTTCCCCTTCTTTTTGTGTTGAGTCTTTTATTTTTATTTGGCTTGACGAACAATTTTTTCTCCTTTTGATTTCTTTTTCTCATTATTTTATCAGTTTGTTTGTTTGTTTTCTTTTCCTTCATCGTTTTATTGTTCTAGTGGAAGGGCTTGGGATATTATTATCTTTATTTTGTATCTGTCTTTGTTTTCTTTTCTTTTTTCTCCTACTACTTGTTCAGTTTGCTTGCTCCCTGGTGTTATTTTTGTTGGTGCTTAGAGACAACGAACGGGACAGAGAAAGAGAGAGAAGAGAGAGGCCAAACAGAGAAAAAAAAAGGTTCTCGTTGATATGTTGGAGTTACGTGCTTGTTCTTTTACTACATGTCTGCCCCCTTTTCAATGTTGATTTCTAGAACCAACACATTTGTCTGTGACATTTTTTGATATACATGTACATATTCTTGTATGCATGGATTGGGTGTTGTTCTCTGTGCGACTAACTTGCAGGTCAATATGCATTGTGCATATGTAAGTATATCCTGTGATCTGGAGAGGAGGTACAGTATGTTGAGTTGTCAGTTGCATTGGCATCACATGCCACGGGCTCTGGGGTATACATACATTTCTTTTGCTGTTATTGGCCTCTAATATTTCTTGCCATTTTCCATATGATATCACTTGCTGTTTATCCAGTTGTTGATTTTGGTATGCATTCTTAATATAAGTACATAGCACAATTCGCTTCTTACTTTTCTTGCCATGAACGAAACAAAATAACAAACATGACATTCATCAAAGTCTTACATCTGAAATGAAGGTTGGCGATAGACCTGGTAGAGTTGACCCCTAGATGATGAGGCAAATGAGTGATCTATAGAGGGAGAAGTGAGGTCTTTCTGAAATCTGTGTATGTATTATTGTGGATGTATTGATGGGCATGATTTTATTTGGCACAACTACACAGTAAGTTGATTAACATCTCGCCCTATTTTATTTATATTATTTTTTTATATAAATATTACATTTCTTGTGCTCAACAATTATTTTCAGGCCGAAATCAGAGAGGGGGAATGAATACAGATATCTCAGATACATACATATGTACACGAAAACATAAAGGAGGGGGAAGATTCAATATTGAAGAACGGCATATTGAAACGTGTGTAGGATCGGCCAAGGGAAGCAATTAGACAAAAAGATGATTGTATGGTATGTATGTATGTTGTCGCTTCGCTGAGGATCCATGAGCTTGATATGCGTTTATTTATCGATGGGGGAATTTTATAAGACGAGTCGTGATATCGCAAGTGACGCATGTATGTATCTGAATGTAAATTGCTTGCAGCTGCCTGGTGTATACTATGTATACGTACATACTTGTAGAACACAGGCCTGGGCATGACAAGATTGAAGATTGTTAATGGACTTGGCATATTTTTAGCGAACCATGACTACATGTACATATCACCAGCTTGAATTTTGGCCTGTACGTATTTGTTGTCAGCGTCCGTGAAGCAACGCCTGTCTTCCATCCCAAGACCTGCTGTGCCTGGTTACGGCTATGTATGTGCATACATATGGATTGATTGAGTCTTTATTATCCTGTCTAAGCGTAGCCTTATGCTACATACGATAGACATTTCAACCGCTTTCAACGATTGTGGCTGAGCTCATAAGAGTTATATACATACTGCGTACTTGTATGGGCAAACATAGAAGAAGGGGGGTGAAAAGGTATAAAAAAAGGATATGAAGACTCGAGGGTTAGTAGACACGACAGGATGGTTTGTTTGTCCTGCAAGTTTTCTCCGGTCGCACAAAGTTTTTTTTTTTTTTGTCATGTACATGCATACATACATACATACATACCAGTATGTATGTAGAATTCTACGTTGGTCTGAAAAAGCAAACGGCGACTTCCGCTCCGGCTCGGCACGTTTTGTTTTTGTTCTTGCGACATACTACGTACGCTTGTTTTTGCCGGGTGGTTGCCCACTTGTTTAGAAAAGGAAAAGCACAACTTTTGAAGCTGTTCCTTGCGACAAGTTCTTTTTTCTGGCTTCACCGCCTTTAAAGTTTTCCCTCTTTGAGCATGTAATGCGTACATACAGAGTACATACTAACGTATGTACAAGAGGCTTGGACCTGTTTTTGATCAAATTCTCATGATGTTGGATGCAGGAAAATTTTCGTGAAAATTTGAGAGGAAAGCCATGACCTGCTTGATGGCTTGGTATTCGCTATTGACCGCTTCTTCTACTTTTATTTTTTTTTAATTTATTTATTTTTTCCTTCAGAGACAAAATGTTATGGGCATGGACTTTGAAGTTGTTGTACTATGGGTTTGTTGTAGCACAAGGAGCCCTACCCAGAAGATACATAATACATACTTTGTCAGCCAATTTTGTCAGTAGAGAATAAAATAAATAAATTAAAAAACCCCCCCAAAAAAAAAAAAAAAAAAAAATCCACAAGTGACCAACCCCGACTGCTACCCTTCAACCTCCGGCTGGCAGCTGGCCTTGCCAACGCATCATGTGTGTGTGGCCTTGTCTTCTTGTTGTCACTGTCTGTTATTGATACCATACCGACATGTATGTACATAGTACAATGTACCATCACTTGAGTCCTATTAACAAATCTTGAACTACGTACTTTAAACAATGAGCTGATTGTGTTTTTCAATTCGTCTTTTGAGTTTGCTATCAAAAGGAGGGGGTTAGTTGCGTGGTGTATTGGTGGGTTGAAGGGTTGCCAAGCAAGGCCGCATCCGCATCGCCATTTTTTTCTATGCACATGTATGTACATACATGCATTGATAGATTGAATCCCCAGAGAGAAAAAAAAAAAAAAAAGAACAGACAGCCAACGCAAAAAAGTCCGATATCCTAGGATCACCCAGATGATTGGGAATTGGGAAAAGACCAAACAACCAGACATGCAGGCTTCTTTTTAACGAAATGTTTACCACTATTGTACTTTTATGTCTGTTGTAAGAATGTCAAGCCTGTGTCCATCAAAGCAGGGGCAAAAGATAAAAGAAACAGGTAAAACTTGATATCACTAATACAAGTAAGCATCGTATACTACCACACAGAGTATGGGCCGTTCACTTAACATGCGTATTCTTCAGCTATCCCAGCTCATTTTCTTATATTAACCATCAGAACTCATGCCTATACCAGTAGGTAGACCAGACCCGGAACGAGGTACGCGAACAAAAAAAAAAAAGAAATCCTTAAAGAAAAGGTTCGCGGCCTAATACTCCGCCAGCCAATCACAACTAGACACGAATAAGTCAGTGATGCCTTTCTTGTTAGCTCGTTAACTTCTTCCCGGCAGCAAAGGTATGTATGTACTTTAACTTGTATGGTACTTGTACTTTGATCGGGGTTGACGCCTCATGGAAGTTCTAGAAAAAAAATAGAGATGCACTTACCAGTATAGTGTTAACTTATACATGGTACATCAGCATAAAAAGACCCATATTAAAGTTGTGCAAACCGACAAAGAAAAAAAGCGTCAAGGATCATGGGACAACAGTTCACAAAGATAGAGAGAATCATGCGCAGTTATTTAACCTGTTCTTTGGCCTTTTTAACTTTGTTACATACCATACACACATATAGCCAACAAGAAACGAAGATCCTGGAAAGACTTGCTCTTTTGGGGCACTCAACCAAATAATCATGTACATATGTTACATAGTAGTAACTTGCAATAGTTTTCACAGGCAAGTTTATGGCAGCTTCATACATGTACATATGGTATAGTATGTATAGGTACAAGCCAACCCAAAGTTCCCGTGCTCCCTTGCCGCCCACCATGTTCAACTCCATCACATCATTGAGAAGATTCCCTGTCTCGTTTCTTGCGGCCTATTACAACCCACAGATGTTTGAAAACGCCAAAACAGGGCCTCATTTTTGAGAGACGAAAATTCTCATCAGATGGTCTAATTATGGGGGGAAAGAGTTTCGCCGTTTATTATTTTCCCAAGTCTGTTCCAACTTGTAAACAAGTCATGTCATATGCATGCTATCAAAGAAGCTGTGATTCAAGATTATCTTCCTTTCAAGCCTGGCTATTGATACAAGACATACATAGTATGTGTATGTATGTACAGAGCTTTCTTCTCTACTGTTCTGATGAGAGGCACAGCTAACTCTCTGTTATTTTTTGGGTTTTTTGTCTTCAGTGCAACGGGGAGTATTGATATATGTACATACAATTATAGATAATAAGCAGCTTTTGACCCATAAGGAAATCGCTTTACTCAAAAGATGAGCAAACAAAAAGAAAACATGACTTGTGATGGATTTTGTGCCTGGATTTGGGGCAATTTGGGCTAGCTCGAGGTGTGGTCTTTATCTTCCTAATGTAGCTTTTAAGTATCTTTTAAGTATCGTGGTTGTATCCCTCCCTGCTATTTCATGCTGCCAGCCACAGTTTGACACTTGCGGGGAACCTGTGAGTACCTTTACCATACAGTGGGCTTCTTTGAAGGCCACTCGTTTGCACATACGTACATATGTATTTGCCAATAGATTTTTATTCTTATCTTTCTTTCTTTATACAAGTACATCCATGCGTCTGTTATTGAATATGTTTTGGTGACAGAGAAGCCTTCTATACCTTGTCCAGTCAATATATATGTAGGCCTAGATGATTGTCATTGTCAGGAAGTATACATATGTACATACATGTCATATGTATGTACATACAATCAAGTATTATTATTTCTAGTCGACTTTTCGGAAATCAGACCCTTCATTCGTCTAGGGTTTCTTACGCTGCATCATTTTCTCGCCACACTTATTTTTCTGCCGTATCAGCCTTCTTCTTTTCTTTGTCTCTCTATTTCTCTCCCTCATCATCAATATCCAAGTCTTACCTATCCCATCCCAACTCGCTCTTGGTCATCATCTCCATATTATTTTATATTGTGCTCTCGCTTTTGTTTGCTTGCTTATTAGACAACCACCAACAAATACATACAACATACATACTTGTATGTACTTAGCTACATATTTCGCCACCCTACCACTAACTATCGCCGTTCTGCCACTAAATTCGCCGCTCTACCACTAAAATCATATCAATTGATCGCCCTATTCCTTTCATATATATATATATTTTTCCCTGCCGCCAATTCGCTAGCTTCTTCAATTTTATTGTTCTCTATCCGTCTTTTGTTTGTAGCCTTCTTTGAACCTAATCCGCCAGTTTTCATCCATCGCCCAAAACTTTTCGCTCATCCATCACCATCTATATCAGCGTTTCTTATTGTCATCGTCGGCTTCACATACACCCTCTCCCCTTCTTGCGCTTTTGGCATGCCTTGGCCTTGATATACTCAGATCGAGGCTGAATTCCTCTTTCAAGGCGACAGTGTACGTGCCGCTACACAACATTCCCCCCCAACTTATTCTGCTCTGTTCTGTTTTGCTTGCGCTTGCGCTGCTGTGCTGCTGTGCTGCGTCTATTGCTGTACCCTACCGCATTTGCCTGACCCGCCCGTCTTCTTGCCCCGAAAGACGCCTTACCCAAAGGCTCATTCGAACCTGCGAATTTCGTTTGTGTGCTTCATACTATAGCAGCCACTTAGCCCTCTATTTGTCGACTTAGCTCAGTCAGCTAACGTTGCTCTTGTGCCCGTCTTTAGCTAGTAGTCCTTGTCTTCCTCTTACTACTCCCAGTCCGGTAATATGGCCTCGAGACCTTCACCGAGTGCCTACTCTGGTGCAGCCCCCCTAGATTCCAGAAATCAGTCGCCTACACGCTCATCCACTCGATCCTCGCCTCGAAACACGACTGGTCCGGCTTCGCGGGCGCGCAAGGCTTCCAACTCGTCCAACAACAATAACAACACCCAGCGCGCATCACGGGCTCAGAGAACCTCTCAAAAGGCAAATCTTAGCATCCTGACGACTCCGTGGTCTGGCTCGTCTGCCGTGCGTGCTTCCGGCTCCGAATCCGCTACAACCACTTCACCACGCCCGCCTGTTTCCGAGGCCCGGCGCGACGGCCTCTCCCGCTGGCCTGTTTCGCCCCGATTTCAGACCTCTCGCTCAAATAGCAGCAATAGTAACCCCCAACCCAGCAGCTCCTACAACAACAACGCATACCCAATGCAACGGACCGACCCTCTGACCACCCGCCGTTACGCCTCGTCTATTACGAGCCAGTCTTCTGTTGAAATGTCGGAAAGCGAGACCGACGACTCCCAGACCCCCTCTGGTCTGCGGACTCCCACCATGAACAACATCAACTCTCTGGCCACAGTCCAGGAAACAAGCCTGCCAAACTCTCCTGGTCGTGCTTCTGATGCCGCCATGGCGAGAATTTCCGAGAGATTGACGACTGAAGGCCCTGTTGATCGCCACCCCCTCGATTCTGATACAGCATCCATTTCCGAATCGCGCCCTTCTCGCTCCAGAAGCCTTGCACCTCACTCCGAAAGCGATACCGCCAGCATGTATCACGAAGGAAGAAGAGTTAATCTGTCTGCTGTTCCACAGCCTCCCATGATGTCTCGCCAGTCTAGCACCTTTTCCAGCTTCAAGGGAAAACCTTCACATGACGGCTCATCCATGATTGTGGAAAGCGAAACCGTCACATCGGTTCCTCAAATTGCGCTTGCTCCTGTTCCTCAGGCTGGACACTCTTTGCGCCCAGCGACCAGCACCGAGACTATTCGCCCCAAGACCAAGAAGGAACGCAAAAAACATTCGCGGAAGCAAGCTGTCAATCCTGGTGCTGGTAAGTTGAATTTTCTGCTGTTTTGTTATCTTCTTTTACTGTTTTGTTAAATGCTCAGTCTCTCTAACTCTGATCGTAGCGTCTTCCAAGGCCGAAATATTTGAGTACAAGGTTGCCAGTGCTGTCGATGAAGCTGACGATTCTGATTCCGACGAGACATTTGTCTACGAATCAAACCCCCACGAGGGCCCTCGTCGCTATCACTCCCGTACTCCCAGCATGACCTCCATGACCAGCCAGCTGGATAGACAATCACGGACACCGTATAGCAATGCAGATGGTGGCTCGGGCCCGTCCATGTCCAAGAAAAAGTTTGCCAACACACACTACAACTCGGACATTTACAACACTGGCGACGAAGATGCTGGCCGTGGCTCTAGCAGAGTCAATGCTGGCTCCTCCAGAAACCGCCATGGCAAGTTTGGGTTGCGGCCAAACTCACACAGTGCTTTGTTTGATAGCGATCACAATATGGCGGGCAGCAATCGCTCCAAAGGCTATGGCACTCGCCAGCCGCCTACTCCGACAAACGGTCGGTTCCTGCAGACACGCCCGCCAGTCAGTAGAAAGAGCACTGCCAACCACTACAACCACAGCAACATTTACGACATGGACGAGCCGCAGGAAGATGAACACACGCCTCTCATGACGTATGGAACCCGCGTTCCCCGCAATTCCCGTGTTGCTCGTCGCCAGCCAAATCCACGGCTCATTGAATCCCAGACATACCGCAGCCGCCCATCCTTCCTTAACCGTCTTGCCGCCTGTCTGGTTGTTACCATCATGGTGCTTTTGGTTATTGCAGGAGCGATTGGCTTCATGTTTGCGACATCTCAGCCTCTCACTGGCATTGAAATTGTGTCTGTTGACAACGTCCTTGCCAGCGAGCCTGAGCTGATGTTTGATTTGACTGTGCGCGCCCACAACCCAAATATAGTGGTGGTCACTATCGACGACGCGAATCTCGAGGTGTTTGCCAAGTCGGAGCATGCTGGTACGGACCTGGACTGGCACCGAAAGCTGCCCAACGGCGACCCTGGGAAGGAGTCTGACCTGGATGCGATTCACATCAAGGACGACCCTCCGGAAGATCTGCCTGATGAGGCTGCTCCCAACATGCGTCTGGGCACCATTACGCAGTTTGACAGTCCACTTTCCTTTGAAGGGCTCTTCTTCCACAAGAGCCTTGCTGTTTCCACTGGTAGCATGCGTCTGCCGCTTCCTGGAAACTCTACCGTGGGCGGCATGGAGCGCTGGAGCAAGATTATCCAGGACGATTTTGACTTGATTGTCAAGGGGACCGTCAAGTACTACCTGCCGCTGAGCCAGAGAATGCGCAGTGCTTCGATTTCGGGGCGGACGCGGGTCAAGCCCAACTCGGCCAACGATCCAGTGACGTCTCCGAATATGACGGCGCCGGTGAGATGAGGGAGAGGCTTATTGGCTTTTATCCCATGTCTTTCGAGTCGCCTACAGTCATGTTCTGGTCTTGGGATAACTTTACGCACTCAGCCACACCGCCGCATTCTCCCTCGCGGTTCTGATAAACGACACAAGTCTAGATGGGACGATGCATGAGACAAAACTCTACTCGATCACTCCGACCTCTGTATTTATGAAGCATATGACGAATTTTCTGTTTTTTCTTCTTCTTCTTTTCTTTCTTTTCTTTCTTCTTGGTTATTTGTTCGCTCTGTTTTTTTTTTTGTTTCTACTTCTGGATCTGATAAGTCCCCCTCTAGCCATCGTTCATTTTACATTTACTCCTTTCCATTTTCATTTTCTCTAGCTTTATGTGTTGTCCCCTTTCTTTCTTTCTTTTTTTTTTGTTTCTTCATACTGCGCTTCTTTTTTTTTCATGTCACGTGTCTGGAAAAACAAAATGTTCTCATGTTATTGGAGATAGACGTTGTCTTTTTTTTGTTTCTTTTACTGCTTATACTACACGCTTATCTGGAGATGTTTGTTTTGGTGTTTCGTTCTTTTTCTATTTTGTCTGGCATAGCTATTTTCTTTTACTTTTTTTTTTCTTTTCCTAGTATTCATTCTTTTATGGTTTTTCTTTTTGTCTTTACAACTATGTAATTGCTTTACACTACATACACATACACCTTGCTTTACTTGCTATCCTGCGTTGCACTTGGGAAAATAAGAACGGACTTCTTTTTTTTTAACCGTCACGAATATCACGAGGGCTCGAGTCATATATGGTTGATTATTTAGCAATGCAATAGAGAAATGCATAGATGGATGGACTCGAAGACGGAGAAAGGGAAGGAGGAGTGAGAGTTTTTATTGTCCTGTCTACGCGTAGCTTTAGGCTACATACGACAGCTTTTCTAAACTAAGCCCATATATACTAACGAAGAGATGGCACGTACAGGACCTCATCAAAAGCAAAACCATGCATACGTCTCTACCCTAAAAAAAGTGTAATGACACCACAACGTGGCCAGTCCAAGGCTGTCCTTCCTCGAAGTAGAAATAAGAATGGCCTTCCAACAAGGCTCGTAGCACCCATCCCGCAAACAAAACAACAAACACGAAGCAAA
>CM069900.1:2164370-2175090 GCA_036034705.1 Thielaviopsis punctulata | reverse complement strand
ATAGATAGTATCAGCTTCAACAGGAGGTGCGAGGTACTGAAGGTGTGGAATTTGGACTTACCCTACGGAATTTCTAGGTTACCGGGTTTGGAAGGAGGACACATCAGCTACATATATGAAATGGAGGTAGAAAAAGCGGCATGTTCCCGGTCATGAGGAGGGCCCCGGACTCGAAAGTTGTGCCATGATAGGTAGCAAAGAGGATAAAATAATACACACACATACACACGCAGGGTTTTTTTATTCTTTTGTGCAGAGAACGGACTTGAGACTTGGTCTTGTTCAAGACAGGCCGTCTTCATATCCCGCCCTCCAGTAGATGCGGTGAGAACCCAGACATATGCTGCAGCCACACGGTGGACACAAGGGAAAGACAACAGGAAATATGTGTCAAAACCAGGAGTCCTGGAAACATCCGAAAGGCACTTGCTTGTGGCGCTACCTGCCCTCTGCACGACTCCCGCCGCCCTACTGCATATACATAATGGCAAGATGCCCACTGGCCAATATCTTTTTGAGTATGCAGGGAAGAGGAAAGCAGCCAGGTGGTTTACACTGGACGACAAGCACCCACTCTATAAGAAGAGCCTAGTTCCAGTCACTAGCCCTCAGCCCTTGCTCCCCGGCATCATGGAATGTTATGGGCCCATCCGAGACAATCAAGCCCCAACCGGCCTTGCACTCGAGGGTGCGACACTGAGGGACTTGATAAGAGAGGCCGCTGCAAAGAATCATGTGGCCTGGAGAAATTCACGGCCCTCGAGTGGCTTGTGGCTGTAAACAGATAGGGAATAGGACCAGGGGGAAATGGCAACCCATAAAATCAAAGGAAAAGAAGCCGGGCTTACAGATCCATTGCATCGGGGGGCGGGTACTGCAGCACTGAAGGGGACGAAGATGCTGATGTGCTGGTCACGGTAGCAGCTGTTGAGTGTAACGGAAAGCCAATGACACTGGCATGGGTAGATATATGGCTTCATCCATGGGCCACAGAAACTGCTTCTTCCAACAAGCAACAAGAGAGGACCGCGCTGGCCGTGGGAGGATTATCTTACAGAAACCAGAGAGACTCGGACTTCGAGCGGTACCACGCTACTTGCAGGGTGGCATGGTTGCAGCTCTCACTGGGCATGGAGACTTTGAGGTATACCATCTGAGGTTTAGCCATGAAGACGCAGAGACGGATTGCCAGGAAGTGTGGAGCTCCCTAAGAAGTGATTCACAGATGGATATGTAAGGCAACCGCTAGGCCATGAACCAAGCCATGTGTTAGTAGGTTGCTGCTGAGTAGGAAAGGGATGCAGACACTGATCCAAAACAACATGCAAAGTATAAAAAAGACAACGGTTTATAAGACTGAAACTATATACATATATACAAGAAGTGGTCCAGAGGGTTATAGGCACTATATACAAGTCATCCTTCCTTACACTCACTCAGTGTCGATCACTGCAACGCCCCTCGACCTTGTCCCCCCGTAGTTGAGTCCCCTCTCCATTTATATCAATACATTTAGACGTACTTGACAGTCAGCGAGTTGCCGTCGATGCTCGACGAGGTCAGCATCTGGCCGTCCTGCTTGATGTCCATAACGGTGCCCTGGGCGGGGCCGACGGTGCCCTGGGAGGTCTGGGCACTGGAATCGGTGAAGGTCACGGAGCCAAACTCGGCAAAGGGAATCAGGCTGCTGCCGTACTCAAAGTCCTCAACAATCCACTCAGCGTAGACCTGGCTCAGGGCAACAGACTGGTCGTGGAAGCTGTGCGTGACGGACTGGCCGGTGGAGTGGTTCTCAATGACGGCAGAGCCGCTGGTGGAGGAGGTGGCAGTGACACTGGTGTTGTTAGTATCTGTTTACTAATATGAGGGATTTGGAAAGACTTACGTGACGGTAATGACGTCGCCGGCGTTAACATCCATTGAAAAGGTGTGCGAAGCAGCAGGGTACCACTCGAACCAGGCCTCGTAGCCAGTCTGGCCGCCCTCGGCAAGGAAATCGACACCAGTCTGCAGAATAGAGTTGGTGCCGGTGTCACCGTCAATACCGACCCAGGCAGTAGCACCGTACAGCTCGTACGAGTTAGCGCCCTCGGGCAGGCTGACGGAGGGCACAGTGAAGGTACCAGTAACCGAGGTCACACCGGTGGTCTTCACGACGGAACCGGCCCAGTTGGTCGAGGTCTCCTCGTTCTCCTGGGTGCGGTTGAGCAGGCCGCTGCTGCGCGACTCGGTCAGAGTCAGGGCGCGCTTGGCGTGGGCAGCCCAGCGCTTCTCGGTCATGCGAGCGGCAAAGGCAGAGTCGGCGGCCAGGAAGGCGGCGGCGGCGGCGAGGGAGAACTTCATGATGGGCAGATGTTTTCTTTTAGTCAAGAAGGGGAAAGTCAAAAGAGTGAAGAGTGATATCGTTGAAGATGAGGGTGAAGAGAAAAGGAAAGAAGGAGACAGCAAGAAGAAGGACAGATGGGGTAGTCTTTATACTCGCAATGGTGAGTCTGAGTGTCTGGATATCATGGTTCTTGCTCGGCCTCTTGGGCTTGCTCTATAATACGACTCGATGCCGTCATTTTTCGCAGTCCAAGCAGCTTCTCTTTTTGGCTTTAGGCTGACGAGTCCTCCATGTGTTTCTATCACGACGTTTCTTTATCTTGGTCTTGAGACCCTTGCTCGACTCGCATAAAGAAACAGCATGACATGTGATAGCCAGGGTCTAAATTCCGCAAACTCAGCTTATATGTATGTACTGTTATTTCTTATCAGTTGTCATTCATGTTTAATTTGATAATGACGGACTTCATGTTCTTTTTGTCAAGAGTGATTTTTGCCGCCATTGAAGGAGGGGGGGAATATTCTTCGAGCAGGGATTCAAGCAGGCAATTTGAGGAAAAACAAAAAGTTCGTGGTTGAGAAAGGAAGTTGGTCAAGCTGGGTCCCTGGTGGGGGATTCAGAAAGTGATTACTGAAGCTTTGGTAGAGACAAAAGATGGCAGTCAAGGACAGCAGAGGGTTGCATTTTTTTTTTTTTTTCATTGTTCCTGTTGAAGACACCATCTTCAAGTTTCTGGCAGCAGGATTGTTGCTTGTACTGGTATGTGACTCGTGGTTCTCAAGAAACGCTTGTCTTGCATTGATCTGCACTGTCATGAGTACTTGTAGGAATCAGCATGCCCTGTCTGTCCTTATCAGGCCAAGCCCGCAGGCAGCTCTGATTAACTCATAACTCTCTTAGTTCACAGCTCTCAAGTGTATCCCATAAGCTCCCGTCAACCCGTCCCACAATACAATCTCCCGCTTTCCGCCAGAAACTACCGTCTTGGCATCAAACCCACCAGTACCAAAACACCGTAGCCGAGAAAGCTTGTTTTCTTCCTTCTTTGTTTTCTTTCTTGGTTGGCGAACAAGTTCCAACTTGCATTTCTTCATTTGCTTCCATGTCCCCTCTTTCGTTTTTCGGTTCTTGTCTGCAATTGTGAGGTGCCATTAAAGTATCATGCAAATTAAGCTTTGTGAGAAACTAAGAAATTACCTTCCTTAAAGGTCGATGCTGTCCGATCCTGGGCTTTGCCTAGTCGGGAAGTACTATAAGGATTACAATCAGGGTTGCATCGTCCCATATTTCGATAAGCCAGTACAAACCCTAACAGTCCAAGTTTAAACGACATCTCTACAAGTCTCCGTGCAAACCTTGTTAAATAGTTTGTTTCAATCAGTCTGTGCAAGCATTTACTTCTTCGTTCGCGATAGGAGATTTTACATACATACATGCATTTGATTATAAAACATCGAATCAGAAACACATGATTGACATCCATCTCGACATTACGAATTAGTCCAGTAGCGAGCAACAGAATAACCCTTTTTTAATCAATCAATTATATCAAACTTGCTACCCCGAAAACTTCAATCTCTTTGTATTTTTATAAGCCAACTCCGACAACGCCGTCAATAAAAAGCCTGATAGATCAAGAACTAAACCAGAAGGAAAGGAAAAAAAAAAAAACAAAAAAAAACATGAAAAAGTCATAAGATAAGAGCCTCGGAGGATATCAAAAAGCCCTGACAGAAACAAAACAAGACATCAGCAGTTCAGGCAAACATTCTCGTACATCACCAAAATCGGTTACGACGAAAAGTGAATACCTTCCTTGTTGAACTCGTACAGCAGACGCAAAAAGTCGCTCTGGTCGCACTTGGATGCACGCTGCTCGCCCAAGCCCGTGCGCTCCAGCACGCCCAGCACCTTACTCTTGACCAGTTCCGTAGTCTTGGTCTTGCCGCGCTTGCTCGCCGTCTTGTCGCTGCCGGCCTCTTTGACCTGCATGTTTTTGAAGAACTCGGGCGTCTCGTCGTCATCGTCGACTTCCATGTCGTCATCTTCGGCCTCGTTGTCGACCATGACCTCTTCGTCGTCACCATCCATGGCGTCGTCATCGTTGCTGGCTCCGGCAGATCCCGGAGCGGCAGAGTCGTCAATGGCCACGTTGTTTAGACTGGCCCACAGACGGTAGTTGCGCTCGAGCATTGCCATGATCTTGCCCGTCAAGAAGGATGCGCGGATCGTCTTGTTGCGACGCGAAAAGACAATGCGCAAGAGACCGTCCCACTCTTCGTAGCTGACTTCGGGCCGCGGGTAAATGGGCTCGATACGCACTACGCTTGATTCGACCTTGGGCGGGGGGTTAAAGTTGGCCTTGCCGACCTTGAGAATGTGCGACACCTTTGCAAACAACTGTGCGTTGGCCGAGAGACTGGTATTATTAGTGTCTGGAAGTTACTTTGACAACAAAAGACAGGAAAGACAAAGGAAAAAAAAAAGAAAAGAAATACCGGCAGTAAAGAGGGTCCCCCGGCTGCGCTACCAACCGCAGGGCAAACTCGCGCTGAAGCATAAGAACCGCCGTGCGCGGCGGCTTCGGCATGCCCAGAATGCGAAAGATTAGTGGACTGGAAATCTGATAGGGTGTGTTGGAAATCAGCACGTCAAAGGCCGGCAGCTGCTCCATCTTGATGACGTCGCCCATGAGCACTTCGAGCTTGCGGTGTTCCGGTGTGCCCTGCACACGCTTGGTGACTTCGGCAGCCATTCGCGGGTCGATTTCCACGCAGATGAGTTTCTTGGCCTGCGGCAGAATGCGCACCGTCAGGTTACCGGATCCGGGACCGACTTCGAGGACGGTGTCGGTAGGCTTCAGGTAGGCCTTGTTGACGATGGCGTCACTGACACCGGGGTTCTTGAGAATGTGCTGTAGAGCAGGAATAGATTAGTCGGGTGCTCTGGAGTTCGCCATAGACTTGTGTTTTGTTATACCTGACTGTGTCACTTGTTAGTTGTGGTTCCACATCATGATCTCAGCAATGTCCCGTTTCAAATACGCACCCATAGTCCTTGTTGAACTTGAAAATGTTGTTCTTGGACGACTTGTCATAAGGAGTAGCAGCGCCGCCGTTGCGCTTGGTAGACTTGACTTTGCCCATATTCGCTGTCTTATACTTTAAGCCGGATCTATTCACTGTCGCAAAATCGTCGCGGGGTTCTTTTTCCTTGAAGTTGAATATAATTTTTCTTGTCAAGGTACTTTTCTGCCGTGTGGGGCCGCTGTTATTTTTGCGATAAGATAAAGGCGGTGAGCTTCTAAAGTAGAGACAGTGTCGACAAAACCTGACACGGTAAAGGCTCCGCTAAAATTCCATGGCTTTTCACCTTCAGCCTTGTCTCTCTAATAGAGCTTCTTTTGCAACCTTGGAGCTTTATATGTACTGCCAACGTCCACGCACGCATTGAGTGCGACATTGAGCCTTCTTATCTCATTTCCCCTCTAAAAGAGCCCTACAAGCACCGCCTGTCACGATAAACGACCGGCTTGACCATATTCAACAGTACGTTGCGACTCAACTTCTTAGAGTCCGATCCATCTCATTCATCGTGTTTTCAGTGAGCTAGTTACGCCTAGCCGATAGACTTGTGGTCCGCCAATATCGCCGACAATCGCATCAGATACGGACTAGAAACTTTCTTTACCACTAGAGCTCTACACGCATCATCATAATGTCCGGAAAAAGAGACTTTCTTAACCAGCCGGCACCCGAAAACTACGTTGCCGGTCTTGGTCGTGGTGCCACCGGCTTCACCACCCGCTCCGATTTAGGCCCTGCCCGCGACGGACCCAGCGACGACCAAATCAAAGAAATCGTAGCTAAGCGTGCCGCCCAGCTTGGCATCTCCACAGACGGCAAAAAAGGTGACAAGAAAGAAACCGACAATGACGAGGCCGACAACGAGCGATACCAGGATCCAGATAACGAAGTCGGTCTTTTTGCCGGCGGTAGCTACGATAAAGACGATGAAGAAGCCGACGAAGTGTGGAAGTGGGTTGACGAACGCATGGCCAAGCGCCGCAAAACACAACGAGAAGCCCGCGAACAGGTCGAGCGCGAAGAATACGAGCGCAAAAACCCCAAGATCCAGCAGCAGTTTGCCGACTTGAAGCGTGCACTCGGCACTGTCACCGACGAAGAGTGGCAGAACTTGCCAGAGGTTGGCGACTTGACGGGCAAAAACCGCCGTGCGAAACAGGCGCTGCGTCAGCGCTTCTACGCTGTGCCCGATAGTGTGCTTGCTGCTGCGCGTGACTCCAGCGAGATGTCTTCGACAGTCATAGATGAGGGTACCGACACACCACGCACCGATGCGGCCGATGGAACCATGACCAACTTTGCCAAGATCGGTGCTGCCAGAGACAAGGTGCTCAAGGTCCGGCTAGACCAGGCTGGAAGCGACTCCAGTGTCGGTACGGCAACAAGCATTGATCCCCAGGGTTACATTACCAGCTTGAATAAGCAGGTGATTTCCGAGGCTCAGGCAAATGTTGGTGACATCAACCGTGTCAGAGAACTGCTACAGTCCGTCATCAAAACGAACCCCAACAATGCCCTGGGCTGGATCGCCACCGCTCGCGTCGAGGAGTTGGCAGGAAAACTTGTGACTGCACGCAAAATCATTGCACAGGCATGTGAGAAGCAGCCCAAGAACGAAGATGTTTGGCTGGAGAATATTCGTCTGAACGAAGGCCACAACGCCAAGGTCATTGCAGCAACAGCAATCAAACACAATGGCCGTTCTGTCCGTTTGTGGGTTGAAGCCATGAAGCTTGAAAACATTCCGAGCTCCAAGAAGCGCGTTATCCGCCAGGCTCTGGACCATTTGCCCGAATCCGAGGTTCTTTGGAAAGAAGCTGTCAACCTGGAAGACGACCCGTCTGATGCCAGGCTTCTTCTCGCCAAGGCCACCGAACTTATTCCTCTCTCTGTCGATCTATGGCTTGCACTGGCTCGTCTCGAGACTCCCTCGAATGCCCAGAAAGTGCTCAACAAGGCACGCAAGGCCATTCCGACATCTCATGAGATTTGGATTGCAGCCGCTCGTCTGCAGGAGCAACTGGGCGAGGGTAAACGTGTCAATGTCATGAACCGTGCTGTGCAAGTCCTAGCCAAGGAATCTGCCATGCCCAAGCGTGAAGAGTGGATTACCGAGGCCGAGAAGTGTGAGGACGAAGGTGCCGTGGTCACATGTGGTAATATTATCCGTGAAACTCTCGGCTGGGGTCTGGACGAGGACGACGACCGTAAGGACACCTGGATGCGCGATGCCAAGGCTAGTATCAACCGCGGCAAGTACGAGACGGCTCGGGCTATATACGCGTATGCTCTCCGGGTGTTTGTCAACAGCAAGACACTGTGGATGGAAGCTGCTGACCTGGAGCGTCACCACGGCACGAAGCAGTCACTCTGGGACGTTTTGGAAAAGGCAGTGGAGGCGTGCCCCAAGAGTGAGGTGTTATGGATGATGCTGGCAAAGGAAAAATGGCAGGCTGGTGATCTTAACGGAGCTCGCCAGGTTCTTGCGCGCGCTTTCAAACAGAACCAGAACAACGAAGACATTTGGCTGGCTGCCGTCAAACTCGAGGCCGAAAATGACCAGGTTTCCGAGGCACGCAAACTGCTCGAGATGGCGCGTGAACAGGCGCCCACAGATCGCGTGTGGATGAAGAGCGTGGTGTTTGAGCGCGTGCTGGGCAACAAGGACCAGGCTCTTGACCTTGTGATTCGCGCACTACAACTGTTTCCTACTGCCGGCAAGCTGTGGATGCTCAAGGGCCAGATTTATGAAGACATGAACATGATTCCGCAGGCCCGTGAGGCGTACAGCAGTGGCGTCAAGGCCGTGCCCAAGGCCGTGCCGCTGTGGCTGCTGTACTCGCGGCTGGAGGAAAAGACGGCATCTGTCGTCAAGGCGCGCAGTGTGCTCGACCGAGCACGTCTTGCCGCGCCGAAATCAGCAGAGCTCTGGTGTGAGTCGGTCCGCGTGGAGCGGCGCGCGGGAAACACCAGCCAGGCCAAGAACGTCATGGCCAAGGCGCTGCAGGAAGTGCCGCGCAGCGGACTCCTCTGGTCCGAGCAGATCTGGCACCTGGAAGCGCGCACGCAGCGGCGGCCACGGGCGCTGGAGGCCATCAAAAAGGTGGAAGCCGATGCGCTGCTGTTTGTGGCGGTGGCACGGATTTTTTGGGGAGAACGCAAGCTGGAAAAGGCGCAGAACTGGTTTGAAAAGGCACTGGTGGTGGATGCTGATGTGGGCGATTCGTGGGCATGGTATTACAAGTTTTTGATGCAGCATGGCACAGAGGAGAAGAAGGCTGAGGTGGTGGCCAAGTGTACGTTGAATGAGCCACGGCATGGAGAGTATTGGCAGATGGTGGCCAAGAAGCCGCAGAATGCTCGCAAGAGCATTGAGGAGGTATTGTTGCTGGTAGCGCAGATGTTGGAGTAGTGTCTTTCTCTTTTGTGTTTGTGATGTTTTGTTACTATTTATGGCACGGCGTTTGGATTTGTTTATAGGAATCGCTTGATCTACATGTACTACCCTACCTGTATAGCTACATAGCACGGCTCACGATACCAGGCTGTCTCTAAGTCTGTGGTGTTTTCTCGATCTAGCTACTCTGACTACGGCACTTGTGACTAACCCCATATTATAATTTAGCACTTATGTATTTTGACCGGCTGACTCTACACGTTGATCAAGCCCGTCGAACAACTTCCAAAATCTTTAGGGGTGGTTCTTTTACTCTAGCCAAGGCACCGTATGTTAAGTGCATGCAGGTAGCATTGGAACTTGGAACAAAGGACAAAAGTCGGAAATAAAAACACCAAGAAAAGAGGGGAAAGTCGGAACAAGCGGCCAACTAGGAAAAAAAAAAAAAAGGAAGCGAGGGATGAAGAAAAGAAAATAAGAAGAAGCGGGACTTGAAATGTTGGCTTTTGTGTTTCATCAAGAAAGATTAGGGGAGAATAAAATGACGTAGATGGACGCACAAACAACAAACCTGACATTGCATGAGAATAGGGTAGAATAAGTTACCAAATTACCCATAAGTGTATGTATAGTGTATGTACGTTTTGCATGCTGTGTTTCCTTCAGAACGTGCCTTGTATGTACGTAGTATGTTGATGAAGCTGTGACAATATATATAGTATGCATCTTTGCAATAAAATAAACACACGTGCTTATGTACGTACATGTCATATCTGTGTTCTCGTAATTGTTTTATAGCTGCAAGCAATCAACAGTTAAAAAAAAAAAAAAAGTCTGCCAAGAGAGTTGTGTAATGAGGGGAGAAGGGAATAAAAGAAAACAAGATTTACTCAGCTAAGTTGGAAGCAAATGCAACCCGCCAAAAACAGCTTACCATCAATGGAAGGAGCGCGGGGAGGTCGAGAAATGGGCAGACAGCCTCTTGACCTTTCTGTATAGGTTTGGACAAGAGGAATATACCGGCTAACAAATGGAGGGGTGAAGACTAATCTACAGCAACACATACCAGTATGTATGTGCATATGTACATACACTGGAAATGGCTAGATATCAAAGAGGAGGAAGGGGAAGAGAGTAAAAAAAGTAAACAATGGCTGTCAGCACCACCTGACCAAGTCAAGTGTTCCGACCGAAGATGTGGCGTTGGTGTGTCTTTTAATCTCTGTTCTTCTCTCTTTACTTTTTGTTTATGCTTTGCCTGATTTCTCTTTATTTCTCCTTATGATGGCAAAACCGCCACAAGTGATGGACACAAACAAACAAGAAAAAAAGAAGAGAGAGAGACCCTGGGACACAGAATCAAGATGCGCCGTCCAAAGCGGGGTTGTTTTAGTTTTGTCTTTTTTTTTTTAATAATAGGCTAAGGACATGCATGTGGCACTCATTATATTTATCTGTTTTCTGCGTCTTTATTTCTTTTCACACCAAACACAAGTTAAACAGTTAGAGATCTAGTTGATATTGATATGTGAACACAAGCCCCAAATCTTACTCATTGGTCGTCTTTAAGTCCCATTTTTCTTGTGTTTCCTTCAAATACTAGAGAAAGAACTAGGAACAAGAAGAGAAAGAACGAAAAAGAAGAGATAAAAAAAATCAAAAGGAAGGAAGTTAAAAAGCATTCCCAAACAATAAAAACAAACAAAAGAATCAACTTAGGAAAGAACAACAGACAAAGAAACCCCACTTTCAACTTTGTACTTGTAACCCAACTTTGCTGCCCAATCAAAATCTTGATCCTTGCAGAAGAAAACGTCACGCGGCTTTTGTTTATGCCCCCCTCGAGGATGACAGGATAAAGCAGAGTTCCATGGAATTTGTCATGAAGAGCTAGGGTCTACTTTTTTTTTT
>CM069900.1:2154222-2164347 GCA_036034705.1 Thielaviopsis punctulata | reverse complement strand
TTTTTTTTTTTTTGGCTTTAACACATATCCCAGTTCTCTACGCCATCCCGGCCGTTATCTGCACTTGCTTACATAGTATTAACTGCAGACGCAGCCGCATTCAACATCGTTGCGCTGTTCTTGCCTGCGTTTGGGGATGCATGTTTGCATTGGCTGACGGGAAAAGTACTATATACGTGCTGCAGGGGGTGTACATATGTACCTACAAGTAATTGGACCAAAACAAAAGGACATCAAAGCCAATAGAACGGCGCTAAAGCGGTCAAGAGAAGGTTGAGTTATGTACATACCTGTACTTTGTATGTGCACCGTATGCAGGTATGTCCAATCAGCGGTGAGCTGCCCGGCAAGAAGCTGGTTGAGAAAGTCAGAAGTCAGAAGGAAAAGAGGTGTGGGGCCACGCGGACTGGCCAGAACACCACATTGCACGTATCCATACATACAAGTACATAACCACTTGTATGTATTATACGTATATACATACATGCGCGCAGTACATGGTACTGGTATGTGCATTGCAGTATTGTACATATGTAGTATGATAATTACAGTATATTTTGTGTATACAGATATGGTGAACTGGAGGTGGTGACGTAAATGATGGAAAAAAAGAAACGGTCCGCGAAATCACTAGCCTGTCCAGAAGCGAGCAAAGAACACAATCGGGCTTCCCCATTGCATGCGTGTGAAGTTTGTGTCTCGCACCGTGTCTTTGCTGTAACTATAGATCCATTGCGTTTTTAACGTACAAGTAACGTACAATGTATGTAGTATGTATGTATAGTGACAAGTTTCTATGCAGCTAGTGAACCTGCGCATACGCGCAAAAGCAAAGGAAAAGAAAACGTACAAGGTTGGGTTGACTTTTATGCTTTTAAAAAGTCTGAAAAGCTGCAGAAGATGGGGTTACATAGTCTAGTTTCCTTGCTGCAAGTGTTGCGTTGTTAACTCGTCTCCCTGCATGTATGAGTGGGTTGTTTCCATTCTTTTATCAACAGACCCGTATGTATGTATACGTATGTATGTACATATATGTATGTATTGTACTTTACAAGTACCAGTATTGTACAGAAATGAGTACAAAAAGGTATATACATATACGTAGTTGGACGTCTTTGGCTTTGTTTGAACGGGTAGTGTGCTTGTCCCACATAGCTTTATGTATTTTCTTTTTCTTTTCTGTCCTTTTTTCCTGCTTCCTGCAATCCAAAGTGCCATTAAAGACTATATACATATGGGCCAAGAACTAGTCGCCTTTACTACTACTCTAAGCTGCGAGGAAGCTGCAGATAAAAAGAAAGGAGAGAAAGAGGAAGCAAGAACAACGGAGATAAAGGAGGGGTTGTTTTTGGAAGCAACAAGGTGAAAAGAAAAAGCAGGCATAAACCCAAGGACGAACAAATAGAGCAACGCAAAGAGCACCAGCAAATTTCACGGCTCTTGTGTGCTTGGATTCGGCAGAATAGAAGAGAAGATCTATTCCGGGATTTGTTGTCTTGTCAACTGCGGCGCTGGTGTTTCTATCTGGCACTTGTTTAAGTATTTACATACATACATGCATACAGACATACATATAAGTACATACATACATACATACATATGGTATGGTATGTAGTATGTACTATATATGTATTAAACCTGGTAGACAGACAGGAAGCAAGAACGGGAAACGAGAAAAGAACCACTGTAGAGAAAAAGGCAACAGCAGAAAAACAAGAACTTCCTGCCGCACTTTCCAACGGGTGGTCGTTGAGATTCAAGCGGAAAGAAGCAACCGCAAAAGAACCTACGAGGAACCTGCCCAACTCTGGTTTTCCTATATCTCAGATTCTCTCTTTGCTGCCCTAATTCCGATTCTTGTGGGTTTTCCATTTTTCACTTTTTCTTCCCTTCTTAATTTTCTTCTCATCATTTTGTACGGAGCGGAGTATTTTACATTCTGTATGTACATATGTATTTTGGTCCCAGATTTCTCCCAGTTTTGATTTTGACGTCGCTCAAGATTTATGTATGTATGGTATTTTCTCACATCCTTGTTTTTAAATTTATCTCTTATTAAAATCTTTTTTTTTCCTCAATTTTCCTCTTCCTCTCTCTCTTTCTCTCTATCCGAGTATTTCTTGTTCCGTTTTCTTGAGACCCTCTCCTCCACTGCTGTACCTGCAGAATTACTCTCTCTCTCTCTCTCTCTCTCTCTCTCTCTCTCTCTTTTGCTTCTTCTTCTGCTCTACTCATCTGTTCTTTTTCATCTCATCTCGTCTCATCTTGTGATTTTGTTGTCGATAAATCTTGACGGCTCAACATCATCGCCTCATTCTTTTGCGGCTTCGGCAGCGCCCTTTTTTCCTTTCGCCTGGTCTACTCATACATACTGCCTCCTTCTGTCTCTTGTTGGAGCCACAAATCACATTAAAATACAGGCAGACATCTAGCTTTCTCTTCTTTTTTTTTTATAGTTTTTTTTCTTCCTCTCAAGTCAGTCAGCCGCCCTTCATCTCGTGTTTCTACTGCCCTAATTCTTGATACTATTTGGGACCTCTCGTTTGGTTCGATATCTTTGTCTCTGTTTTTTGCTCGCTGTGTTTTGTTTCGTCTCCTTTTGCACCCTGTCTTCTCGCATCTGCCAAACCGCCCGATTAAGTACCCGCCGGTACAAGATCAGCATTGCTTTTTTTTTACCTTCTTAGTTTGGCCATGTTGAGAAGCATCTCCTTGAGCCATATCCCGTTGTATCATCTATCCAAGTCTTGTTCGCCAACTTCTCTTGTGCAAGACTTTCACCGCCAGATACACCCACTACAGCCACATCTTCAGCCACAACCACAACCACAACCACAACCACAGCCATATTCACCAGCAAACCAGAGCCAAAATTCAACTTCGCCATGACCCGTGGGCCGTTCGCTAACTACGATTGTGCCCCTCCACAGCGCCAACATCGCAGACCGTTTGACCCGGTTCCTTCGTTTGCACCACCACAGCTGCAAAAACAACAGCAGCTCTTTTTGCAACATAAACAAAAACACCCCAAATCAAAATCAAAAGTAAAACAGTCAACCACCACCACCACCGCTACTACTATTACTAGCAATACCAAGGCATTGCTTCCATCGCCTCTGTCTCTCTTGACTGCCACTACTCCCGCATCCCTGGCCCCGACTACTGTTGCGTCCGTGGCTCCAACTATCGCTTTTACATCTGTTGCTCCCACCACAACGTTTGTTACAGCGCCGTCTGTGTCCGATTCGCCGTGGTGGAGTCCCATTACTGCCAGCTCTAGTCCTGCCGTTTCAAACAAGAATGCCGCCATGGCCGATTCCGCCTCCTTCGATCCGCCCAGGCCCACCATAGCTCCCAACGACACCTACTTTAGCATCTTTAACGACACCATGAACACCTTGGGCTCTACCGCCGATCCAGCCCCGGCTACTACGCCCGGGTCTGTCACCCCCAGCATGCCTGAGGGACAGTGCAACTTTGTCGACCTTACGCCCGGTGCCAACGGCACCAAGTGTGGATGCCGCCGATTCTACCGTGCTCATAATGCAAAGCCAGAGTCGGCCGAGTTCTGCATGTGCATGCATCATGCCTGCTTCCATGACCATACAGCAACTGCCCCGCCTCCGGCTTTTACTTCCATGATGGACACTCCTACTGCCTACCTTCCTCTTCTTTCACCCTCGGAGCCTCCCAAGTCTGCAAACAAGGCTGTTCGCACTCCACACACTCCGCTTCAGGACATCTCGGAGCGCTACTCGGCTGCTATCATGCCGCCTGCCTATTCAGACTTTTCTCCACGACCGACACATACTCCTCTTCCTCCCGCTCCGACTTCAGTTCCGACTTTAGTTCCTAGACCACATGCATCGGCGCCAACTTCTACGCCCATGAAGCCGCAACAGCCGCTGCAACAACAACCACAGCCGCAGCCACAGCCAGCACCAATCAAACAAAAGTCAGCCTTTATGCCTCCCTCAGGGCCGTCGCCATTTGCCAATCCGCTCTTTAACAACGTCATCAACACGGAAATGACGGATGCCTCAATTCCAGATACCCAAAGCTGGGGCGGCTCAGTGTTTCCCCAGTCGGATTCTCAGAGTGAAAGCGTTGTGGGCACCACTGTCATGGGCCCGCCACCGCCTCCGTCATCACAACAAAGCACAACCACGACTTCATCGCGCTATCTTCTCCCGTTTGGCGGTAAGGGCACCAGTTTGATGAAGCGCATGAGTCTCAAGGTCCGCCGGCCTCTTCAAGACTGTACGGAAGCCATCCAGGCTGCCCTCAAACAAAACGACCAAGAAGCCAAGCGCGACCGCTCCAAGTCGGTCAGTGAGGCCACTGCGTGCTTCGATTCTGAGATGACTTCAGTTGGCGAGGACATGAAGGGAATGGCAGATGCTGTTAACAACCATGAAAGCCGGCTCGATCGTCTTGAAAATGCATCCATGATTACATGCAACCATGACGAGTGTGAGGATCATTTTGAATCAGCCGATCTGCGCCTTTGTGACCTGGAAACCCGTATGGAAGACATTGAGAAGATGGTGATGGAATCCAGCTTCAGGCAAGGCGCTGAAGGCAGCGTGGTCTCTGACGGTGGCTTTGATAGAGCAGAGCTTGTTGGCCAGATCCAGGCGCTTCAGGCCCAGGTTACACAATTACAGTACTCGCTTCCGTCACTCTCTCACCCCTGGGAAGTCGAGATTGTCTTTCTGCCGTTCCCGCTTCGCAAAGTTTGGCTTCCGCGGCATGAGTTTAAGACTGAGTCAGCTTCGTCTTCGACTCATGATGAGTGGACCCAGAATCTGCCGCACACATATTCGTCTTCGTTCAAGCGGGAATCGCCATTCCGTGACGAATGGAATGAGAGCCCGGATGAAGAGCCCCAAGGATGGCTGTTGCCGCGGGCATATCGTCCAGACAACGTCATTGATCACCGTCTGAGAAGCCGTGGCTGCATCCGCAAGATTACCGTGACTAGCCCTGATGCGCGGTCTGTGCAGCTTGCCATTAATGCCGCTTTCAGCAATGTCCTCCAGCCCATTTCGGCCCGGAGACAACACCGTATGCCGCCTGGCAAAGGCTCCAAGTATCTTGGTCTTCAGCAGGACTGGGTACCTCTGCGCAAGATCCACAAGGACTCGCGCCTGCGCTTCCTATCGCCGGCCGAGATGATGACGCCGGCGCTGTGGGATGTCAAGTTTCTCAACTCTGTGCTTATGAGAAGCGCCCAGCCACGTCTGTACATTACCCAGCCTGAGGCATATGTTCAGGACCGCGTGGCTTTTGATACGGGCTGGACGTGGCAGCGCCTGCGGGAACTTAGTCGGATTTACCCGGAGGAGCCTGAGTCACAGGAAGTCCTAGAAGCCGATGCTTTAGAAGAGTGCTGGGTGCAGAATGACCTACTTGATGAGCAGCCCGCTGATCCGTCCAAGCGCTCTCGGCGACCTACGCCTTTGTCATCATCGGCGTCGTCGCAGCTCTTTTCTCGCTCGGGAACGTCACGTCATTCTACGCCTATGAGTAGCCGTGCCCAAACACCACTTAAGGTGGTTAAGTCTTCGGCACGTGGTTCACGCAGCACACTGTCGATGCCCTCTCCGTACGCCCTGCAGACGTCGTCGCCTAGTTCTAGCGACAGCCGTCGCCGCATCATGGCGCACGACAAGCAGCATAACCCTAACACACCCAGCTTTGGGCGCCGGCGCACCACGCGCTCACCGTCCAACCGCGCTCACCCCACGCCCCGCTGGAGCACCGGCTCGCCCAGTCCCGTACCGGGTGTCTCGGTGCCTATTGGTCTTGAGCGCGCTGCCAGCACGGGTTCATCGCGCAGCCGCTATGCCTACGCTACTCCGTACAGCAACGCACGCAGCCACGAAGAATCAGACACATCAATGTCAGCGGACAACGACGTCTTTATGACGGACGACGACGCCAACGCGCAAGATGTCAGCGACAGCTTTGTGCAAATTAGCCTGGACAACTCGTTCCAATCGCGCCTGGAGCACCAGCAGCTGCGGCAGCAACTGCTTGAGAGCAGCGGCGAGTCACTGCCTGAAAGCAGTGGCGGGTCGTGGAACCACAACCCGGAAGACGAGCCGTGGCCGGGCATTGAGGACCGCGAGGACAGTGAGAACATAGATCCGCGCACGGGCTCGCGCAGTGCGTCGTCGGCGGGCAAGAGCCGCAGCAGCGAGACGAGCAGCAGTAGCCAGCCGTCAGAGTACCCGTCGACGCATCCGGGACCTGGCCACGAGGAGTTTCACATCCACGAGGATGAAGACGACGAGATGATTTCTTAGATGGAGGACATTGGTTTTCACCAAGTCTTTTTTTTTTTCTTGTCTATTTCTTTTAAATTTTCTTTTTTTTTTTTGGGACAGCCTCCTGTTGGAGGACTGGAATCCACTGATGACATCAATTATTTGCATAAAGCCACCGTTGGTTGCTTTTATTCTTCATTATTGTACAGATTGTTTTATTGGCTTCATTTCTTGGTTGGTAGAAGCGGGCATTTGACATATTCCGGGCGTTTTTCCTCTTTTTCTTTTTTCATCAATCTACGCTTTTTTATTCTCAGCATCTTTTCATTGCATCTCGTAGAAATATTGCAAGACATGAGAAGATGTACTTTTGTCTGTCAGAGAGAAAATGATGAATGAAAAATAGTATATTCATATATGTATAAGTACAATTGAATCAAGACAAGTTATGACTTAATAATTAAGGGTTAAGAATGTATATTCTAATAATGCTTTTGAAATGAGAAGAAGAGGGTATCATGTAAAATAAGAACAAAAAATCAACTCAGCCATACCATGTCCGCCCAGGCGTCAGACTATGCGCAATCGTACACCGCCTCGTTTGGCACATGCGCTCGCGATTCAAATTCTTCCAAATCGGCCCCGTCGGCCCATTTACGTAGTGGTACTGGCCAAACAGCCGCCACTGGCGCTTGTCCGCCAGAGTGTACAGCCGATCACCCCAGGCGCCCGTGTAGAAGAACCAGTCGACGGGGGCGTGCGGGTTCTGGGCGGCAGGAGTCAGGCAGTTTGGGTTGTGCATGGAGTTTTCGGGCTCGGGGCGGTCAAAGTCGTAAAAGTACATGCGGCTGTTCTTGGCGGGGTCCCACAGCGGGCCGCGGTCCGTCACGTCCTTGAGCATCTTGAAGGGCAGGATGTACGGTTGCAGGCCGGGCATGGCGTACATGGCATGGCTGCCGACGGCGCTGTAGATGACGGGCCGAGAGCCGCGCTTCTCAACGGCGCCCCAGGCGTAGGCCTGGCCGCCTTCGTGCTCGCTGAAGAAAACGCCGCGCGGCACGCCGTTTTCAAAGCGCACCATGGCGTGTTCCCAGTCGCCAACGTGGTTGCCAAAGCGGATGTTGAGGACGGTCTGGCCGAGATTGTAGCTGTAAAAAAAGAACCAAAAGGCGTCGACGATGCCGTTGCCTTTGTCGACAACGACGAGGGTAGCGGGAGCCGAGGAGCGGCCGTTGGCGTCTGGTTTTCCTTTGTGGGAGTCTTGGTCAGGGTTGAGAGGTTCTTGGCCGGATTGGGGGCCGGGTTTTAAAGGCTCCTGACCAGGCTGGTGGCCAGACTCGCCGCCTTCTGAGCGCTGCTGAAGCTGGGCCTGCAAACGGCGAGGATCCGTAATGCGGTTCAGCGGATGGTTTGGCTTGACGTCATACCAGGTAGTGCCCTCCTGCAGCCACTGAGCCTCGTTGGGCATCTTAGGATGGCGCTTAGGGTCAGGGTTTCCACTGGGTGGGTCGTCGTGGTCATCGTCATCGTCATCGTCATCGCCGCCGTCTTCCCATTCACGAGGGCGGCCGTTGTTGCTAAACAACCAGCCAGGACGAGACTCGACATTGTCCTGGCTAACCAGGAAAACCATGTTTGTGTCGGAGAGATTGTTGAGCTGACTGAGGGTGTCCAGACTAAGCGGAACAGGCGGCGTGATAGTCTTCATGCCGTCGTCGTGGTTGTCGACAGCAACGCCCATATGGCGCACATGCTCGGCAATGTCGCTAGGCCAAAAGTGTTCGTGGCTGCAGAGGTGCACAAGCGGGGCATGGTCGAGCACGTACTGGGGGATTTCGCGGAGAACAGAGAGGTTTCGGGAGGACTCTGCGCCGGGGCTCGGGGTGGGACGCGGTAGAGAGGGCTTGCGGGCCAGCTGCCAGCTGTGGTAGCGGGCGTTGGGACTGCCCTCGTCGCCTTCCTCGTCGTCAAACTGGGTAGGGTCCTGGTTGTCATAGAACAAGCCATCGTTGATTTCAGAGTCGATCTCGATGGCCAGGTCGCGCAGTTCCAGACTAAGACGGGTGCGGTAGTCGGAGCCGGAAGGGATGGAATTGACCTTGCCGGCAGGAGGATCCAGGCGCAAATGATGGACACCACAGAGACTCAGCCAGCGACAGGCCTGACGATCCAGCCAGTAATGCGACGAAGCGACCCATTGCCTGTCTTCCTTGCGCTTGTCTCCACTGGGCGGAACGGGATTCAGGATGCGGGGAAGCAGCCAAGTACCGAGAGAGGCGGAGAAGAAGAGCAGGCCAAAGAAGAAGAGATATCGCATCCGCGAGAGAGAGACTGAGCGGATCATTTTGGATGTGGAGGGGGAGAAGGAGAGAAGCAGAGAAGAAGGTAAAAGACAAGCGAGCAAGAGATCAGACGGTATATAAGCAAAGATTTGAACAAAGAGAGAAAAACAAGAGGAAAACAAAATCACAAGTGGAATTCGGCCTGTCGAACTGGGCTAATGCGGCGCTAGCTTTAAGCCCGGTTGACTTGATTTTATTGATCTATGTATTTATGTTGGGAGTGCAAGGAATTCGCGGCAATAAGCAGACAGCAAAGAAAGAAAATAGGGAAAAACGACGGACCGAGTTTAGGGCGAAAAAGAAGCGAGAAATGAAAGGTGACGATTTTGGTGACAGACAGCAAAGGCTGAGAAATGGAAAGGCTGAAAGAGGAAATCAAAACAAGGAAAGAGAAAGAAAACGAAAGAAAACCAATTGGGCATGGGCAGGCGCAGCGGATGCACTTGTAACTTGTGACGAGAATCTGTCTTTGTATGTATGTACATGTATACCAGTACATAGTACATATATACATACTACATAGACTTATTTGTACAAGTAGCGGATCAGCTCGGGCTTTTTTATTTCTCAAGTCATGTTCACCAAGGGAATACCGGTTATTAGCAGTGACATAATTGCAACCTTTTTAAACCTTTTTGAGAAGTGTTTGGAAGTGCTAATTTAACAAAGGATTTAACACACAATTCTCCGCACTTTGACGAAAGGATTTCCGTCCAAAACAAATGGCCCAGGGTTTGTCAAACCCTCGCTCGTGATTATTCAACGCCACTTCCCAACATCCGCTGGTTCCGGGGGGACCCACAACACGCGCAAAATCATGTGCTCTTGATCCTCGGGTTTTCTTCGACACCCAAACCCTTACCAGCCCGACACACCTCAACCCTACCCCCAGGACACTAACCCTGGCAACTTACATGCTTACATAAGCCGCCATCTTCAAATCACAGGCCGTCTGTAAGCGCCGAACTTTGAATTTTCCTTTGTCCAATTCATCACAGCTTGGCAGGCAAGCTGTGCAGGTTGTCCAATGAAAAGGCCCAGATGACTTACATTATAACGTACTCGGTCAAGTCAGGCAAATGAATCCCAGGCGACAATGTACCATACAAGTAAAGCCAAGAGCGAAGCGCCCGTTTTCCAACCAAGGAAAGACGGCGGTTAGGAAATGTACTGCATCTGCATATGCAACTTCGCTACAAGAGGCTTTATATACATACGTATGTACATACCATTGTGACTACCGCTTTTGAGCAATAACTGGTTTGTGTAGCTTTTATACAAGCATCTCTTAAAACAAACTTCCTTTCTCTTTTATTCTTCCTCCTCATCTTTGCTTGCTCAACCGCAATTCCAACAGTCACAAAATCATGTCTACCCAACACTATCCTCGTGAGTCTCTCTCTCTCTCTCGCTCTCCTCTTCCTTCCAACTCTAACTGGCTTCAGCTCCCCCCGGCGCCATCCCCGCCCAGCAACAACGCACCTACCCGGCCCCACCCTCCTTCTCCCCCC
>CM069900.1:2134031-2154199 GCA_036034705.1 Thielaviopsis punctulata | reverse complement strand
CCGCCTCGCCCTCCCCAGCACCACCCTCCGCCTCGCCCCCGCCATCACACATCGCCTCCTCCTCTCCGCCCACGCCGCCCACCGCCGCTCCGCAGTTCGCCCCGCCGCCCACCGAGCCCACCGCCCAGCCACCCAGCGCCTCCGCGTCCGCCTCACTACACACGCGCTCCGACTCGACACCCTCTGCCGCCGCCGCCGACCCGCCCAAGGAAGGCGTGCTCGCGGGTCTTCTGCCATCGGGCTCGTCTAAGCGCGAGATGCTGGCCAACGCCGCAAGTGAGATGCGCAATGTATTTGCGCGCCCTGAGACCGCGACGCCCGCATCCTCAGTGGCTCATTCAATGGCTCCTTCGGCCGCTGCTCCCGCTCCCGCTCCCACCACTGCCGTTACAGGCGCACACTCCGTCTTCGATGACGTCGGCCTGTTCAACGGCGGCAGCTTCCGCATCTCGCACCGCGACTGCAACACCATCCTGACCATCCAGCTCGCCGCCGGCGCGCCGCTCAGCGCTCACCCAGGCGCTATGATTGCCATGTCACACATGGTCACGCTCAAGGGCACGGCCAGCTTCAGCCTGAAAAAGTACATGGCGGGTGGCGAGATTGGCCACTCGACGTACTTCGGGCCGGGCGAGGTGTTGCTGGCGCCGGCGATGCTGGGCGACGTGGTGACGCTGCGGCTCGGTGGGAGCGAGACGTGGAGTCTGGCGCGCGATGCGTTTCTCGCGTGTACGCAGGGCGTCAAGAAGGATTACAAGCGGCAGGGCCTGAGCAAGGCGCTGTTTTCCGGCGAGGGCTGGTTCGTGTACAAGATTTCAGGGACAGGCCTGCTGTGGATGACGAGCTTTGGCGCCGTGATTCGCAAGGAGGTGAGTTTTTTTTTTTTTAATCCAGATCTTGCCCTTGGCTAACCACCCAAATAGCTCCGTGATGGCGAGAAATACCTGGTTGACAACGGCCATCTCGTGGCGTGGAACACCAAATACGTCATGGAGCGTGTGGCTTCTGGTGGTATTATCTCCAGCTTGGCTTCAGGCGAGGGCCTTGTGTGCAAGTTTACCGGACCCGGCACGGTTTATATCCAGACACGCAATGCAGTGAGTTTTATTCTGTCTCATTCTCTCACACACACCCACTCACTCATTACTCTCACTCTCTCTCCTTCAATCAATGATACTAACAACCCCCAAGCGTGCTTTCGGGGCTTACATGGCCGGCCAGTCGTACCAGGCTTGATTCTTCTTTCTTTTCTGTCCTCTTCAGTGTCTATTGTATATATGCATGTAGTACTTGCTTGCTTACTCATCTTTGCTTATTTATACCCAAATTCACATCATCGTCTTCAAAATCATTCGTATGGCCCTTTGAATATACATGCTGGACGCAGGATAACATATGGATAAAACAAAATAAAAATGCTCTGGCAACACGGCTTCGTCCACTCAGAATCTGTTCCGTGGCTTTCAATAAACGATATAAAAGGACAATATACTGCCCTGCAAGAAACAAATGAAAACTAAAACAACATGCAACTCGGGGTTTTCCTTGTAGATTCCCTCGAAAAAAAAGATACTCCAACACCCTCTATTCACTCGTCTGTCTAGTAACCGGCTCCACGCTGCCACGGGCTATAATAAACATGTTAGTCAACTGTATCTTTATCAGGCAAGGCATACCATAATCATCAAACGTACCTAGAATTGTTCTGCTGGCGAAATTGCGACGGGTTTGCCCCGCCATACGCTGCATTCACATTCTGGCTGCTGCCATTGTACGATGACGATCCATTGCCGTACGGGCTAGGCGCTCTACCACCGTTGTAGTTAGGCCCCGAACCCGGGCCCGGACTGGGCCCACGCGCCTGCTGGCCGCCTGGGAACAGCGGAAGAGATGGGTCCACCGGTGACCGCGGCGCTCCACCCGCCGCATTCTTCTCGTTGATCGAGTACGAAGAAGCTGATGCTTGGCCGCTTGCCGCCGCGCTGGCAGCAGCAGCCCGCTGCCGGATGCTGTCTGACGAAATGGACTCATTATCATCGTCCAAGTCGAGCTGGCTCTTGTAGCCGCCGTGCTTGTCGCCACGCGCCGTCGCCGCCAGCGCATCCAGTTCGGTTGTAGCAGTCAGGTGTGTCTGCGACTTCATAAACGACGCACGGTCGTCCGCCATGTAGTGGTAACGGTTGTCAGGGTTCTTGCGGAAAAACACCAGGATCGACGATCCCAGCAGCATCAGCAGCAGAATCAGCGAAAATGCCGCATTCATAATGAACAGCACTACGCCAATCACGCCAACCATGAGCGGCGGGGCCGAAATCACATTGGTCATCAAGAACAGGAAGATGGAATTGATAAAGTTAACGGCGCAAATCGCAATGTTGATCGAGTTGGTCGTCTTGTCCATCCACGGCCGAATCACACTGGCGGTAATGAGAGCAGTGGCCTCGATAATCACAAAGGCAACGGCCTGCACCACATTGGCATTCTGGCCAAACGCGATAAACATGCTCTTGACCAGCAGGTAGCCCAGCGTGGGCACAATAAAGTAGTACGCAGAAGCCCGGTACTGAACGTAGAGGAAACCCCACTTGTTGATAGCTTGCGGGTCTGAGAACAGAATGTACGCGGGGTTCTGGTGCATCGCCACCGACCGGCGGGCAATAAGGATAACCTTGCTGGCAGCCCAGCCCAGGGTAATGGCAATGCCAAAGAAGAAAAAGACGGCTAGCACAACCTCGGCGGCCGAGTCCTTTTGGGTAAACTCCCACATACACAGAATGACAATCTGCGGGAAGCCAATCAGCGAGATGCGGAAGAGAATGCCCTTGAGCACCGTGCGCCAGCCGTTGCGGAACTCCTGGAACCGGTCTGGCTTCATGACCTTGTTCTTGGCCAGCACCTCGGTAATCACTTTGAAAAGGGTAATGCCAATCATGGTAAGGATGACAAACAGGCAGAAAAAGGTCAGGCCCGTCAGAAACAGGTTAGACGACTCAATACGGGCCAAAAAGGCAACACGCTCAATGCCGTAGACGAGGTAGTGGCCGGCACTGGTGGTGACAACGCCACGACGCGCCAGAGCGAACGCAGCACGCGGCATCATGGCAATGTCGCGCGTCATGATGGTGCCTGAGCGCTCGTACATGTCAACGGCTCCGTACATGGGCAAGGGCATGGAGCCCACGGCGGCCGGCAGTCCACGCTTCTCAACCTGCACCGACACGGTGGACAGCGAGTCAAACAGAGACGAAGGAGTGCCGCCAGTGGCACGCTGGTACCAGGTAAAAATCTTTTGCATAAAACCCAGGTTAATCACACCCATGGACCACTGGAAATCCTGGGTCCACGAACGGACAATGGGGGGCATACGGACGGCAGTCAGACCAATCATGGCCTGGGCCTGGAAGTAACCAAACAGAGACATGGCGTTGGAAGCGACGTGGGCAGCGGTGTTGGAGTGGCCCAGACCCGACATGATGCCAGCGGAAATCAGGGCCAGGCCAGCAACACTAGCAGTAGCCCACTTGACACCAATCAGGTTGACGGTCTTTCCGTTGGAGATGTCGGCCTCGACACAGGCAACCTGCTGGCCAGTGGCAGTCATGTTGACCTTGATTCTGACGGTGGCATCGAGATCAGGAACGGTGTAGGCGATTGCGGGAATGTTCTTGACAGTAGAGGCATCAACAGGCAGGGTAAAAGTAGGTAGGGTCAGACGACCGGAGTGCAACGGGCAAATACCCGACAGATTCTCGTATTCGCAAGGGTTGATGGTACGCTGTAAAATCTCGTAGCCGTAGGCGGACAGCGAAATGTCAAAGGTCACGTTACCGCTGACGGAAATAGTGGCTTCAAGATCAACACTGGCAGAGCCGTTGTTGGGAGTAAAGGTAACCTTGAAAAGTGAGGCGCCGAAGCCAGAGGAATCACCGCAGGTGTTGAGGGATTGCGAGGTGAGGACTCTTTCGGCAGCGACGGGAGCGGCGACCATTGAGGCGAGGGCAGCCCAAGGCGCCCATCGCGTAAAGGAGAGTTTCATATCGGGGGTTGAATCGAGGATGTAGAGGCGTTAGGGTATCGGGAGAGAGAGAGAAGTAAAGATAGAGACGCGTGATTTATGAAGCGCAAGTATTCAAGCCAAAGCGAGCGAATGTAGAAACAAACAGACAAGAAGCAATAAAAGCATATATATATCGAGAATTCTATGATGACGATACGGAGACAACCTGAAGATGATGGAATGTCATACCAGAGTAAGATTGGAATCGATTAAATGGCGATAGTTGTTTGATTTTTCTGCTCTGTTGCTTAGTCGATGTAGTAGAGGTTGGATGGATGGATGGATGGATGGAATAGGCGACAGCAGCGCAGTTCCTCGCCTACTGTGGAGAGAAGCGGCAAAGAACTTGGAAAAACGAATAAATCACAAAAAAAAAGAATAAATAAGAAAATCAAGCGAGAGAAAGAAAAGAAGATTAAGACAACAAAAGAAAGAAAGAAAGAAAAGAAAAGAAAAGAAAAGACAACAAACAAACAAGGAAGAAGAAGAAGAAGTTTGTTGCGGACAGAAACAGCAGAAAATAGAGGAGGAGAAAAAGGGAAGAAAAGAAGAAGAAGAAGAAAATGGGATTTTGGAGTTGGTTTGAGAAGTTAGTTTCAATTTGGGGGGAGAGGAATTACGAGACGGAAGGCGGCGTTGTTACCAAGGAAGAGTTGAAGCGGTATTTTTAGTGGGAACAAGGGCAAATTGGCTGGGGAAAGAGATAAAGAAGAATGGCAACTGCCCCCAGATTGCATGAAGATGGACTTTTGTGTGTGTGTGTGTGTGTGTGTGTGTGTGTGCGCGTATTTCACACTGTTTAACATCTACTTGTACGTGTGTATGTACTTGTAAATTTCTGCAACTGACGAGAGAGAGAGAGGCAAAGTCAGGAATAAATCAGGGAAAGAGCAAAAAAAAAGAAGTTGTTTCCCCTAAGGAGAAAAAGGGAGGAAGTTGGCAGTTCCGTAGTTGCTGATTTTGACACTATAAGTATGTATACGTAAACGTTAAGTAGATAAGCTGGTAGCAAGCGGGCACTTGGCACTCAGCAAGTAAACAGTCAAAACTGTATGAATGTTGGTGCATTCCATTCCATCTCCAGGTATAAGTTCATGTGTATTGTAGCTCGTTGGCGAAAACAAAATTACATATGCACAGCCAAGCAGCTTGGAAGAACTTGGCCCAAAGGACAGCACGTTTCATGGCAAGCCAGGAGAGAACAAGAGAGAAAAGGCAAACAAGGCCTGGCCGAAAAAAGACCAAGCAGGGAGTTAAAGTCATCCTTTTTTTTTCCTGCTGCCTCTCTCTCATCTTTTCCTCCAGCAGGACTCGTGATCAGGTACTATGTATGTATGTATGTATGTATGTGTTAATGTACATACAAGGGAAAACTCGTCGTTTCCTGTTATTCCCATGTAAATTGGAAAACGAAAAGGTCAACCAATTTCCTTGGGTTCTCAGTCTCTTGTTACTTGTACGAGGTGGAAAGGGCTGACGCCGTTGAGAAGAGGGACGAATCTGCACCGGTGAATTGGCGCTATAAAGGACTACTGCAGGTGCAGCTGAGCGCTGTTGCACTCGCAAATGCACTCTCTTTCAAATTATTGTGGTATATACATGTATACCATATGTACGCAGTATGTACGTTAGCATGTACATACACCAGGGGCTGCCACCAAGCACAACCCCCCCCCCCCCCAAGGCCTTCTTTTGATTGGACTGAATTTGAATTCTGGGATTGCGATTTGCACCTTGACTTCTTAGACTGAAGTTGCTCCAACTTTTTTTTTTTTTTTCCCTTCCCCAGGCGGCGCTTCGCGTATTTTTGCAGGACCAATTTAAGTAGCATGCATGCACGAATTCATGTACCAGTATACCATACTTGTACATACAGCTATTCTGCAGCTTGCATCTCTGAATTCCAGGGCTGCTCTGGAAGAATATGCAAGGTGCTGGGTTAAGGAAATGAGCCCGCTTGAGTCTTGTCCATGACAAACACGAGCTTTTCTTGTTCTCTATCATAATTCATCCCGTCTTGTCTCGTATCGTCTTAGTTCATTCAGTCTGTGATTCCTTTCTTTCTTTCTTTCTTTCTTTCTTCTCGCTAACCCTCTTTCAAAGAGAGTGTATGTGTGCTGTCAAAAAAGAAAAAGAAAAAAAAAACACAAAGGAAAACGCCTGTTGTGGCTGTGTTGTGCTACGATTCACTGTATAACACACAAAACCAAGTCCTAGCGCCTTTTTTCTTCTTTTCCTCATACACTTGTACAAATCCAGGGGCATCTCTTATGACCTCTCGAGGCTATGCCGTACTGGTATATGTATGTACTATAGTACAGCAGTTGTCTTCCTCTTCCTCATTGAAAAATGAAAATCAAATCAAATGCCAACGACAATCACTCTTGCTCAAACACGTCGTTTTTTCCTTACTGAGAGCAGAAGATTCAAGCACAACTCGAAACAGTTTTGTATGAACTGTACTTATTTGCTTGTACATCAATCTCTAAAGTTCATAACTGTACACACACTACTATCCATACAAAGTAAATATACTCCGTAAGTACATACATGTACATGTACATACATGTACATACATACATACATACGTACAGGAGTACACTTGTAAATTGAAGCATGAACGAAATGCGGCTAAAAATAGCATCTCATACACTAACCCTAATACATCTCCCAGCTACTGTTCCAAGGGTTACTCGACTTGTTATAATCCAACCCATGCTTATAGTCACCACTCAACTCCTCCTCGTCCACGCCAACATGCGTCTGGCCATCTCTGCCCTTAAACATACCAAGCCCATATCTTTTATTCAGCCCTTTGAGTTTCTCCTCCATCTGCGCTGTTGTAAACTTGCTCGTGCCCTCAAAGTCACACAGCATCTTGCTCTGGTGAATGTACGACAGCGCAGACGCAATCGTGTTGGGCCGGCGCGGCAGGAACGCGTGGCTGCGACGCGCCCATACTAGAATCGTTACTGCCGCCATGTACGCCAAGATGCCGAGCGAAAATACCACTGAGAGCGTAAATGCCAGCCCAGACGGCTGCTGCTGCTGCTGCTGCTGCTGCTCTGTATCGGTCACGTGGCCCGTCGCTCCAGCGCTGAAACTCGTCGGTGTCGTGCTCCACATAGTCGACAGCACGACCGTCAGCAGCTCGACAATAACACTGCCAAACCCTACGAGAAACATGATCCAGTGGCCATTGAACAGAGCCTGCACCGGCATGTAGCCAAAGGGAATGGCCGTGTAGTCCAGGGTTAGCGTTTTGGGTGGCGCGTGACGTTTGCTGAGGATGTAGTACGGCTCCAGCATGCGCACCTGTGTGTCCAGGTTGCCCCAGAGCAGCTTAGCGCAAATCGACAGCAGCGTCATGAAGCCGGGCATCTGAGTAACAGAGTTGGACCCATGGTGCATGCGCAGCTGGTAAAACACCACCGTGCCCGCGATGCCGAGCAAAAAGACCACAAAAAAGACACAGCCGGGCGCGCGTAGAAACACCGAGTGTGGATTCTTCTTGGTGGGCGTGACGAGGTCTTCAATGTTTTCCTTTTCCGGTCCGTCATCCTCGCCGCCCAGCGTCTTGCCGCGCTTCAGCAGGCCGAGCGGCGGGTTCGTCGCGTTGGGCGCCAGAGAGTTGTTCTGCAGCATGTAGCGCTGTGACTTTAGCCGACGGTGCAAGTCTGGGTGCGTGGCCACGTCCATGCCGTTAAAGTCGTGCAAAATATGGCACACCACGGCCATGGCGGCGATACCCGCGAGCCCGCGCGGATCGCCAAGCAGGCCGGAGCGCCGGCCGCCCAGGATAAACAGCAGCACGAAGCCGGCCGCCCCACACACAAACAACGTCACGGCCAGCAGGTGGGCAAAGACGGGCTGGATGACAATGTCATAGGCGGCCCGCGCGCTGGTCGACGGCCGCGTAGTCATGGATGAACTGGCAAAGGCTGGCACGAGCGATACGGCCAACTGCGTGGCGGCCGATGACACCATGACGGCCCAGTGGCCCATGCGGTACGCCTGCCACGGCCGCAGCACGCTCGAGTTGGTTACGTAGTCGACATTGATGCTGCGCGACGCCAGCGCCCCTCCGGGCCGTGACATCTGGTAAAAGGCTTCGAGTCGCTTGACTTCGTAGTCTGTCATCTGCCACACGACACCAAAGATGACAGACACGAGAATGGGCAGGAAGCGCGTGCTGAAGATGGCTCCGCGCGACATGCCGCGCCCCGCGTCAGTGGTGTACAGCGGGTTGCCGCTATGCCATATGTGGATGCATATTTCCAGCGTCAGTGCCAGACTAAATGATAAGCTGACCAGAAACCATAGGTACATGGGCCGCATGGAAAACGGCTTCCAGTCGGGCTGTGGGAAAAAGTACTCGGACTTGTGCTTGACGGGGATGGCACGTGACAAGCTGCTCTTGGCTCCCGACTCTTGGTCAGAGTCGTCCAGTGTTCCAGGGCCCGTCATGATGCTGATATCTGCTGCAATCGCCATGCCTTCGTCGTCGTCGTCTTCCTCGTCGATAATCACTTCTACTGGCTGGCCAAGCCGGTTGGCTTCTGCCTGGCCCATGTTTCGAATCGTCTTTGACCGCGACAAGGCCGGCATAGCGCGAAACGTCAGCGAGCGCAAGAGTCCTCCAGTAGAGCCGCTCTGGTTTTGCTGCTGCTGCGGTGGCGGCGGTGGTGGCGGCGGCAGCTGTGATTGAGAATTGCAGTACGAGCTGTTTGCACCCATTGGTGCAGCAGCTGTCTCGTAGTGCGACGGGATACTGTTCAGACCGGCCTCGAGCGCAGCATAATCATGGATGCGGAACGGACTGGCCAGCGGCGAGCGCAGTGGCATAGTAGCGTGGGCGTGGGCGGAGATAAGGTCAGAACTGTGCAGGCGGATAGACGGGCGCTCGTGGCCGACGCCCAGACCGCCCGTCAGAAGTTTGTTTCTGTCCAAGGCAGACAGGCTAGAGACTTGCATGCTGAACGGGCGAATAGCAGAGGATTTGGCGGAAAATTCAGCAGAGGCTTCTGTGCTGGGGTGGGCAGTGGCGGGCTGATTTAGTACGGAGACGAGACTGATGTCGCCTTCCTCGGGGATAGTGATGGTGGGCCGTCTGGGCTTGAAGGAAAATGATAGGCGGGAGCGGGAGCTCTGAGAGCGGCGGTGGCTGTTGCTCCGTGAGCTAGGTGGGGGGTTACTGGACAGAGCGGCTGCGGGAGCGACTGAAGAGATAGCCCAGGCGGGAGTTTTGGGAGAGGTTATGTCTGACTCATGGACAATGCTGGTTGGACTTTGGACAAACGAGGCGAGCGAGACGTCGGAAGCTTTGGCGACGAGGTCGTGCTCGGAAGGCGTGAGCATGGAGACTTGGGAGGCAGCAGTGTGAAGAGTTGGCGGCGACTGGGGGAAACTCTGAAAAGGAACCTGAGACTGGGCAGCAGTCAGCCACGGCTCGGTGCGAATAGGCGAAACAGGCGTGTTGAAAGCATTCTCATCAAAGCTGGACGAGAACGGATCGAAATCTGAGATGTTGGAGATGCGTGAGGAGACTACCGAGGCCTGGCTGCTGCGATGGGGGTGCCTGGAATCTGCTTGGGTGTATTCAGTGCTGATTCGAGTGTTGTACTCGCCAATGCGCTGGGAAAACGAGCCGCCAGAGCCGGAGCCGGAGCCGGAGCCAGATAACGATAAAGACCCAGTACTAGACCGTGATGGCGCCTTCGTGTAGCCACCGGTATGAGGACTGCTTGACCAGTCCATGATTACGATTAAAGGTATGTACGTAGTAGGTTGCAAGAAGAGGAAAAGATTCTGTAGGAAGGCGTTAGTTTGCACAAGTCAGGAACAGGATTTTTGGAGATTTTTGTTTGTCTGGCTCACGAAGACTTCTGAGGCATGTACATACATATATTAATAGATATTCTCCTCACAAGCCGGGCGTTGAAGAGGATCATGTAAGAGATTAGAGTGGCTGCATAGTACTTTGTAGGGAGTTAATACGAAGAGATAGAGATGGATAAAAGGAAAAGAAAAAAAGAAGAAAGTGTAGAGTGCCGCTTTAGGACTCAAGACTCAGCGCTACGTCGAGACCAGTCGAGTAGGCTAACTGGCGGATTGTGACTTGTTCGGATTGGAGTTGTGAGTGAGTGAGGTTGAGTTAAGAGATGATGAGTGAGGTTGGATGAGAGTGAAAATGCACTCAACCACAAAGAATAGAGATATGAGAAGAACTATAAAAGCAATACAAAAAAATATACAAAAACCAACTATCAAAATACAGATAGTGACAACCCCGATCGACACGGGCATCAGATAACCTTTAAACTCACAGGACTTGACTTGTCCGTTCTTTTTGAGCTGCCATATACATACACGTACATACATAGTATGTAGTGCATGTTGCATGTATATCCGACCCGATGCAACTTACAGAACGTCTCAAGAAGAAAAACGTCTGTGCTGCGTCTGTTTCGGCGTTATCTTCCACAAGGTCAAGATTCAGCATAATACATACTGTGCCATCTTTTTGTTACGCCCAGATTGTCAGAGGTTTTTGGAACGGGGGTTCTTCTCTTATATGAATGTCGAGGGTGTTCCAGGGTTAGGGTCTGCTGCTGCATAACTACGCCTCATTGTGCCATCGGGCCTTTTGTACATGCATATTTCAAACTCTGTATGTATACATACGTACAGAACTCACCAAAAACTCGTTTTGTCAACGTCTGTAACAAAAGCCAACCTCACTTTGTGCTGTCTGTTCGCCTGTATTCTTGAGCCCACCCCCTGTATTTCCACTGGCTTACCCTCTGTATCTTTTGACCATCGCCTGTATCTGTCCCCCCAAAATCCAAGTATTATATACATTGGCCCCTGTATTCCAAACAAGCTCCCTTGAACCTTGTCGTATGCAGCTCCACTTCTTTGTATACCAGTACGCATTATGTACATAGTACCCCAAAATGCCCTGACTAAGAACTTGGGCGTCTCATCCTTTTCGCCAAAACAAAGACAATCCACATTTAGTTCACGTCGTTCGAACCCTTTATACCAACTAAACTTCTCTACATTGACTCAAAATGAGCGACGTCGAAGAGCCGCGTTTCAGTTCTCTTGCTGACCGTATCAAAGCATTGAACCAGCAAAAGAACTTTGCAACCACTACTGCCCCTCATCCTCATCCTCCTCCTCCTCCTCCTCCTCCCACTGCCCCTACCGCCCCTACTGCCCCGCCTTCATCTAATACCCGCAACCCCCGTCCGCCGCCGCCGCCGCCGCCAAGCCAAAACCCAAACTCTCTAGTCAAGAACTCTTCAGCTCAGAATGCCCCCTCGGTAGCTTCCCCACCGCTACCTTCCAGGCCCTCTCCGTCCGCTCGTCCGCCACCTCTTCCCCAACGGGCACTGACTTCCACTACCACTACTGGCAATTCTATCCTTCCCCCTCCGCCGCCTTCAAAACCACTATTGCCTACTCGCCACCCTTCCTCTTCTTCTCTTCGCTCGCAGTACTCCACAGCCTCTAGCATTGAAAGCACCACCGGCGCCGCCCGCAAGTTGCCCCCAACATTTGACCCTGCTACGCTACCACCTACTATAGAGTCCAGACCAACTCGGTCACTGTCGAATAAAACAAGCATAACGTCATTGTCTTCAGTAGGACAGAAAAGGGTCCTGCCGCCGCCGAAGCCGTCGCTGCCCCCGCGCAGGCCTACAGACCCTGTTTCTGCCTCTACGGTTGCCTCTACGGCTATTCCTACAGCAGCTTCTACAGCTAGTAGTTTTCCTGCAACTGCGCCTGCACTCCCCACCAGACGGCTTCCGCCGCCACCACCGCCACAAACCCGCCCACAGCCGGTTTCCACTGCATCAGCACCGCCGCAGCTGCCCACTCGGCCCAAGGCTCAGCCTGTTGCCGAAAGAGCCGTCGAAAAGGCCGTTAACGAAACAACTGCGGAAACAACTTCCGAGAAACCTCCCCCCATTCCCCTCGCCTCCAAGCCATCTCTCGCCACTGTCACTGCCACTATCCAGCGTGCTGCTGCCCCGCCGTGCCTCTACTGCCGCGACTTTTCCGCCCCAGACCGCATTGCCGCTCAGTACCCCCGTGAATCTGTCCCGCGCGATGATCCTATCGGCTATCTGGCGCACGTGCTGTGCAATCCCTTCCCGTCCGCTACAGACAAGGCGCGTGCCATATTTACATGGCATCACCACAATATTGACTACGACTGGGCCGCCTTTAGCTCGGGCTGTGTGCGCCCGGCAACGGCAGAGGATGTAGTGTTTTCAGGAAAGGGCGTGTGTGCGGGATACGCAGGGCTCTATGCGGCCATTGCACAGCGGGCGGGGCTCCAGTGCATCATTGTCGCAGGCCACGGCAAGGGCATTGGCTACACCGACATCGAAGCAAACCAGTCACTGCCACGCCAAGACGCCACAGGCCACGCCTGGAACGCCGTGCAAATCGACCACGGCCACTGGAAACTCGTCGACGCGTGCTGGGGTGCCGGGAACTGCAGCAACAACCAGTATAACCGCCACTTTAGCCCGCACGAGTTCGCCGCGCCCAACGAGGTTTTTGGCATGCGCCACTTCCCGCAGGACCCTGCGCATTTCCTACGCAGCGATGGGCGCACGCCCTCGTGGGCCGAGTACCTCAGGGGACCGGCAGGCGGGCCGGGGCCGACTCTCTGCGGGCGGTTTGGCGAGGAAGGGCTGGCGCCGCTGAGTGTGGGGCCGGCTGGGCGGGATATCCAGGTCTCGGAAACAGAAACGATACGGGTGCAGGTATCGCGGGCATGTGGACATGGGACGCGCGAAAAGGCAGCGCTGGTGATTCGGGTGGCGGGCAAGTGGGTGGCGATGCAGACGGATGGGTTCTGGTGGTGGTTGGATGTGTATGCGCGTGATTTGGGCGAGGCTGGAGAGACGGTGATGTTGGCGGTGCCGAACGAAATCAATGGACAGGCAGTCAAAGGAGTGACGGTGGAAGAGTACGAAAAGGGATTCCGGAGTGTAGGGTTTGACGGGCTTGTGATGTGGAGGCTGGTGTGAGTGCATGTGTGTATGTATGTATGTATGTATGTATGTATGTATGTATATGTGTTATATAAGCCATAGGTTATGTACATAGGCGGTATGTGTATGCAAGTATGTACATGTACATAGTAGTACACACATATGTACTTGTACAGGTACAAACTCGCAACTGCCGAATCGGACATGTTGAAGAATATGTAAGCAAGATGCAATAGAAGCCGCACAGAAGCTGTGGATCCCTTCTAACAAGTTACAAAATAGTGGGGTCCGGCCCTTTTTTTAGGGTTGATGTGAAACTTGTCCAAAAGGAGCCGACAGGGTTTAATATATATACGTACAATAGTATGTATACCTTGTCACAAACAAAAAGACAGCTTGCGAATGACATCAACAAATTCTCATCATCTTGAAATGGTTACTCAGTTCTCTCTTCTTTCTCTTTAACCTTGCCTCGAACCAACAAGACACAATGTCGGTCTCTGCTGCCGACAACATGTCGGCTTCTACTACTAACCCAATGCCAGTCTCTACCACTACAACAGCCTCTACCGACAAACCTCCCGCTCTCCCCCAAGAACCGTTGCAAATCTCCACCTCCCTCTCCCCCCTCGAGCGCTCCTTCCTCTCGGCCCTCACGGCCGCCAGCCTCGCCCTCCTCGCCGCCTCTGTCCGCGATGCCACCAGCGAACCGCTGCTCGCCTCGGGCGCCCTCAGCCTGCTCGCCTTTGCCCTTTCATACAGCATGATCCGCTGGCTCGGCCCGGCGTTTATGCGCGCGGGCTTCCGCGGGCGCGACCTGTGCAAGCCCGCGCGCCCCGAGATTCCCGAGTGCATGGGCGCCGTGTGCGCCGTCGTGTACATCCTCGTGGTCATTGCGTTTATCCCGTTCCCCTTTTACAAGGACATTGTGGCGGCCACGTCGGGCGGCGGCAACAAGGACGTCGTGCTGCCCGTGCAGCAACACGTGCAGCACGGCCGCCTGCTGCACAAGTTCCCGCACAACAAACTCGCATCGTACCTGTCCGCCGTCATTGCGCTGCAGTGCATTGCGCTGCTCGGCATTGGCGACGACCTGTTTGACATTCGCTGGCGCCACAAGTGGTGGATTCCCGGGCTGGCCTCGATCCCCATCTTGACGGTGTACTTTGTCGATTTTGGCGTGACGTCGATCGTCATGCCGCTGCCGCTGCAGCCGTATCTCGGCGAACTGTTTGACCTGGGCCCGCTGTACTACGTGTACATGGCGTGCGTCGCCATGTTTTGCCCGCAGAGCATCAACATGCTTGCCGGCATCAACGGCATTGAAGTGTCGCAGTGCGTCGTTGTCGCTCTGCTGCTCGCCGCCAATGACATGCTGTACCTGCTCACGCCGTATCCACACCCGGCCGTCGAGTCGCACCTGTTCTCGCTGTACCTCTTGCTGCCATGGCTGGGCGTCTCGCTGGCCCTGCTCTGGCACAACTGGTACCCTGCGCGCGTCTTTGTCGGCGACACGTACTGCTACTTCTCGGGCATGGTGTTTGCCGTGGTCGGCATCCTGGGCCACTTTTCCAAGACGCTCGGCCTGCTGCTCGTGCCGCAGCTCTTCAACTTTGCCTTTTCCACACCGCAGGTCTTTGGCCTGGTGCCGTGTCCGCGCCACCGCCTGCCGCGCTTCAACCACGCCTCGGGCCTCCTGGAGCCGTCCGTGACGCCGTGGACGCCTCAGACGCAGCCGCGTGCACCCGTGGCCTGGGGCCTGCGTCTGCTTGGCCGTCTGCGCCTGGTAAGCGTGCGTGAGGATGGTCACGGGCACTTTGTCGAGACGAGTAATCTGACGCTGCTGAATCTCTGGCTGGTGCTGCGCGGGCCGATGCGCGAGGACCGGTTAGCGCTGGAGATTACGCTGTTGCAGCTGTGTGTTGGTTTGTTTGGCCTGTTTGTGAGACACAAGTTGGCACTGTTGGTGTTTCAAGCGGACAACTGGAGTATTTCTTTGTAGATGTGATTTGGATGGCTTTAGTTTTGTTGGTATTTTTGATTCTTAATTTACTAGATGGGGGGGTTTTTTAAATTACGTTGGTGAATCTGTTTTTGCTTCATTTCATATCGTGAATCTCTCTCTCTCTCTCTCTCTCTCTCATATTAAAATACCCTCATCAAGAAATTCTCATCATTAAAATGGAGTGAAGAAGGAAATAAACCCATAAAGACTATATAAAACAAAAACGCATCCCAAAGTCCACCCATAGTTTGACGCCATGATAATAAATATTTGTCGCCCAGAAAAAAAAAAAACAGCAATTGTGGTCGTCCCATGAAGAAAAAGAAGATCCCCCATACAAGAATAAACATCCAAAAGAATACAATGAAAAGAAGGCTGGAGAAGAGAAGAAACGCTCCCGCCATATCAATGGCAGATAAGGAAAAAAGAGAAACAAGAAAGAGGTATATAAATACACAAAAGAAACACACAACGCCGTAAAACCACACATGGAATATCAACCAAAAAGAACGCAAAACAAAAATAAAACCAAACCCCAAAAAGGGTCAAAACTCACACCGGTGTAGACGCAGACGCGACGCCACTCACGCCTTCCTCGTGCACCCCCTCGCCATCCGTACCCGCCGTCTCCTCGGCTGTCGCCAACTTGGCCGAGGAAAGCGCCTTGGCCGTTGCTGCGCTCTTGTTGGCCCGGCTCTTGGTGTAGTCACTCAGGCTCAACTTCTTCTTGACCGGGCCTGGTGTCACTGTCGCCGCCGCCAAGCCTAACGTATTTTGCAAAGAGCATGAAAACGGTGAAATCACAGCAGCCGGCACAGCAGTAGAGGATGAGCCCGCGCCAGGTGTGCTGGTGAGAGCAGGCGGGAAGTGCACGCGAACATCAGATTTCTTGCTGGTATCGTGGGCGGCTGGCTCGCTGGCATGAGGCATTGGGCGGTCCTCGGTAGAGCCCGACAAGTCTTCAAAAGGTCGCTTGGGGCGGATAGAATCGGCGCCGGTAATGACAGTAGGAGCTGCAGTATCGGTAGTAGTAGTAATAGTAGTGGCAGTAGTAGTAGCAACAATGGTGGCAGAATCCGTGGCTGTGGCAGCACAGGTAGCGGCATGACGAGCAAGCTCCTCAAGACGTAGTTTGCGCGCATCCATCAGTCGTCTGGCTAGCGAGATAACACGGCGTCCCGGCCGCATGGGTGCCGGTGGCGGCACAAAGAGGCCGTCCTCGTTTGGTTCCGTCTGGGTGCTAGAGTTAGTGTATGTACTAGAGCTCCGCGCCTGGTTTAACAGAGAGGGCGCCACCGACGCCTGCCGAGACCGTGGCACCGTCGAGTTTTGTCTCGAGGCACTGCGTCTTGGCGGTGCTGTAAACGCAGTCGAGGCAGGAGACGGCGACTTTCCGCCCATGGTACCGGCATCAGCATACGTAGAAACAGCCTTGTCACCACGGGTCTTGGACGGCTTTGACGCAGTAGAGTTGCTAGCGTTAGTGTTGCTACCATTTGCGTTGGTGTTGGCGCTAGTGCTAAAGCCAGAGCCGGAACCGGAGCTGCCATTAACACTGGAGTTGTTTGGAAGGTCGTTTGCAGCAGACACAATACCAGCCTGACCCCCGTCAGACAAGACACGCTTCTTCTTGCGCGGTGGCTGCTGCTGTTGCTCCATACGCCTAAACGTATCTTCAACCATGGCTACCTTGCGCTTGTCGCGGTCTGTTGGCTCCGTGAGAATCCCAGGCTGGTCAAAAGCAGACAACCGCGGCGGGCTACGCTCTCTGCTGGGCGCTTTGCTCTTGACATCTGGCGTTGTCCGGACATCCAACTCCCCGCTATCGTCCAGACGCATCTCACTGGGTGCTCGACTGTCCGACTGCGGTGCCGTACTGGTTGGTGATACTGCAGGAGGCTTCGCCTTGCGCGACGCCTTCTTCTTCTGTGCAGCCAAGGCGCGCGATTGTGACTTGACAAAACTGCGATGAAATCGCTTAAACGCACAGTTGTCGCCGAGATCGCAGGCACAGCCGCCGTACAGGGCGAGTACGCGGTCCAGCCACTTGGAGTGAAGCTCAAACTCTTCATGGTCCATATCCGGCTCGGGTTGACGGACATAGTCATCCGTGTTAAGGCCCAACAATGTCATCACGCGCGCCTTCTGCTCCGGAGGGATGCGAAAGTCCCACGGTAGTGTGATTTGCTCATCAGCGCCGACATATCGGTCGCTGACCAACCAAAAACGATACTCAGACCCAGACAAAAATGTCTCCAAAGTCGCATTGGGCTTGCAGCTACGCCGCACATAGCGAGCATCTGACCCCTCTCTGCGCGTATCGATATACAAAGGTAACCGGGGGTGGAAAAATACAAAAGGAAGCGGTGTGATAAAATCGCTCCAGTTGTTTTCTGGAATGGCGCAGTATGTGTTTTGAAAGCCGACATTGCCGTTAATCTCAACAATGGCGGTCTCCTTGGGAATCGGTGCTCGTGTCGCCAGATACTGAACCCGCATATCGGGCCCAGCTCCTGTTCCAGAGCACTTCATGTGGCCAATGTAAATGTCTTTACACCGCGAGATCTCATCACCACGCATGGGCTGGAAGACGTCTCTAAACTGTTGTTTTGTATCCAGAGCAAGCCGTTTTGGATCTCGCGCCCACATTGAGATTGTGTTCAAGACTTCTATGCTAGCAAACGTGTTGGTATCGACTATTTCAACACTGGTCACATCGTATGGAGATATCAGCGTCGGCGAGCTTTTATGCGTGTCGAATTCAATGGGGACGTCGGGAGGTGTTGAGGCTGGGCTTGGTGGTTTCCCATATGATGGGCTACGCTTGCCAGAATGTGAACTTGCAGAGTAGGAAATTTTGTGGGCGGATTTTGATTTCTTATGCTGGTGATGGCTGTCGTGTGCGTGGCTGTGGCTGTGACCTTGGCTGTGGCTGTGGCTGTGGTTATGGGTATGGGTATGGCCATGCTCTGATCGAGAAACTTTGTGAGACCCGCTGGCGGTGCCAAAATGAAGATCGCTCGGCTTGGGCTTCTTCTTGCTACTCTTGGACATTCGGCGCTTTGTCTTTTTTTCACGGCGTTCGGCCTCCTCTTCTTCCTCATCTTCCAGAGCGCCGCAGCTAAACTTCCGCATGCGTTCAACTGCCCGCTCACGATTTAATGGTCGCGGCTTGCAGTCAACGCAAAGATGTGAAAAGTTCTCGCCAATCTCCTGAATCAAGTCTGGGTAGTAACAGCCAATGTGCTGCCACGTGTCGCAGTAGTCACAAAAGACGGTATTACCGTCATCGTCTGGTACACCGCAGATGCACTTGATGGTGTAGTCTTCGTCTTCGGTTGGCTCGCTCTTGACGAGTGGTTTAGAGACAGACCAAGAATCGTGTGCAGTCGAGGTTTGGGGGGCTGTTGGTCTTAATAATAAATCGTTCTTGTCCGTCATGATATCGTGTGGGTGGGCCTCTTGTAAGGAGAGGCCGTGTCGTAAAATCTAGTAATAAAAAAAAAGAAAGGAAGAAAGGGCAGAGGGTATTTAATGGATTCGTTGAAGCAGCATGGCGTCGCCTATCGTGACTCTTGGTGTGCGTCCTGGCGAGGGTCTGCTATAGAGAAATGGCACCAACACCAAGAACAGCCACAGAGAAAGAGGTTCGATTTGGTGTACGTATTTGCGCCACCACAGGACAATGGCAATGGCAAATGGAGAATCCGGCCGTCGACAATGGAGGAATAGTAACGGCTGAGAAGTATCCCGAAGAGTGAAAAGACAGAGCTCAAGTAATAATGATTATACAAGGCGTTCGTGTACAAAAAGTGAACGGCTGGGCAACGAGTGCGCGTACAAGACACGGTCAAAACGAGAGCGGCACAGGCAAAAACAAGAAGGCAGTCAATGAATTGAGCGCGTGGGGCTTTTGTTGTTCGGAGTGGGATTGCAAGGTGGTGATTTCCCAGGAGTCAAGAGGAGAAAGAGACGGGCTAGTTTGCGATAGTCGAGCCCCCAAAGCGAAGGCAACAGACGAGAAATGCAAAGGCGCGTGCGTGAGGAAGAGTCTGGCTCGGTCTGGATTGTTGGTTGAGATTGATTGATTGATTGAGCCACGATGTGCTATAGATATTTTACGTATGGATTTCGGGGTCGATTTTGGCTTGAACTTGGGTTGATTCGGGCTGTCAACTGGATTTGGGAAGAAGAAAAAGTCGTGTCGGATCGAGGAATCGACGAGAAGCAATTCGATTTCAGATTAAGAGATTTGATTTTGGAACGGGACGAAATTCGAAGCAGGGCAGGAAAAGGGAAAGAAGAAAGTTGCGACGGGGCAAATGAATGCACAAAAGGCGAAATTGGGCTTGACCAAAAGAGAAAAAAGATGATAATAATGAATTCAAAGTATGGATTCCGCAAGAGAAACACCAAAGAACAAGAGACTAAACAGAAAAAGGCTGCGTTGAAAGCGACCGAGTTGGAGGGTTGAATGGAGATGAAGGAAAGGAAGAAAAGAATGGGAAAGGGAAGGGAAGACTGAACTGGGTGGGTGGAAAAAGGAAAGCAGCACACACCAAAAAAGAAAGTCGGTTAGTTACTATGTGTTATGTGTGTATGTATGTATTATACTATTACTTATGTACTTGCCTAACTTGCTACTCTGTACTTGCCTGCTTGCTTGCTACAAGTACTTACTATGTACTTTTGTAGATTGATACTATACTATGTACGTACTGGTATGTTGCTTGACAAGCATATAATAGAGCGAGAGAAGGTGCAGGAGAAATAGTACGTATGTACAAGTAGAAGAACGGAAATAGAAAGAGCGAAAGAGAGGGGGCCGGCCAAAACCCACCAGCCAGACTGGAGAGCGTACCTGCTAGTTAGTAATTTGGATTGGATTGGATTGGCTGGTACTTGCTTCGTTTTGACTAACTTTAGCAGTGACTTGAAGGAAAGTGACTGGGAAGGAACTGGAACTTGGAACTTACTCTGGCCTGGCTACACAGTTGACTAAAAAGGGCACAGCGCGCACTAGCGGTCCCAGAAAATTGCAGCTTTGTGATGTTGAAGAAGAGTAAGAGAAAGAGTACAGTAATGAAAAAAA
>CM069900.1:2112133-2131668 GCA_036034705.1 Thielaviopsis punctulata | reverse complement strand
AAAAAAAAACTGCGAGTGTATTCCGAGACACTCTCTTTTCTCTTTTTCTTATTATCATGTATGTATTATTTTCTTAGGGAGAAGGATTAGCTACTTTCGGGTGGTCGTTATCTAAACCATGATTCACTCATGATTTCACTTTCTAACGCAGTTGTTTATTTGGTACATCCCTTGTTTATTTTCTTCTGGATGCAAATGCAATGCACCTTTTGTCGATACCGGTCATGTTGTCACGACTTTGTTTTTTTTTTTGGAGAGAGAGAGAGAGACAAAGAAAAAAAGGGGATTCGGAGACAACGGACTTCTGCTGGCTTCATGAAAAATAAAAGGTTGGCCTTGGGTTTCCTCTCTTTCAACATTGATGTTTGCTGCTACTGTACAAATATGTACTTGTATCACGGCACGATGTTCCCTTCTTGGCTTGTTTCTACAGTATGTATGTACATCTTCAGAGAAAGCAGGCCCAAACAAACGAGCGAGTTGCCCCGCTATGTCGAGCGAGAGTCTTCCTCCCCCAAGTCCCGCAAAGAAACCAAATACATCAACCCCAAATGCACTCTCAACAGACCTACTACATAGTACTCTGTGCGCCGCCCAACAATGGGGAGAGAGAACCTGGTTGTAATCATCAGGCCGCTTCCTTATTCTGAAGTATACAAACCGAGACAATGTAATCTTCGTCAAGCTCAATATACTGTATTTACAAATAAATAATATTAGCAAAGGTACTGTGTACGTTGTGAGCATCTTATTGCCGGTGATATTACCACCTTATCATGTAGCAGTTACTTGAAGGCGCTGGCGCTGTTGGCAGAGACAAAAGATGCATCGTGAATGCAATGCGCCGCAACTCTTATTGGTTTCAAGTGCATGCATGTTGCATATCTGTCTGCTACAAGAATCAAGCTCCAAGTTTCGAGGTCCGTTTGCCTACTGCGAATTTGAATTTAATAGAACACAGAGTCCACTTCAACTTCACCAAAGAAGCTTATCGTTACGTCCACTGAACACTCCTTCCCTCCCCCCTAGGATGTCGGTGTTTCTTTTGAAAAACGGCATGTAAATAGTATGTATGTATAAGTACCATATGTGTACGTCCCTTTTCTAAGCCTACCAAGTCCGGTTATGCACAAAAGAGGGGTAAATATCCCGCGCTTCCTTTGCTTTGCGTTGAAAGCAAGCTCCAAGAGTCAGAAGTGTATTGTCCCTATATGTACATACAAGTATAATGCGAGAACAAAAGCACCTTGCAAAGTATGGTTTTTGCTCTTCTGTGCTTGTATGATCCGTGTTACGGCTCAATTGGTGTGCAACCTGTTATTTCATAAGCCAACAAATCCTCGTTCTTCTCAATCTCTACAATTCTGCTTCTCATTCCCTTTTCCTCTCACTTCAAACGCAGCTTTCTTTTATTTTACTAAAAAAGTTCCGTGAAGCTCATCGCCGATCAACCAGAAATCGGTAGGGTTTGTCTGTGTGAACCCTAGAACATGCGAACTAGGTTGAACGGAAGGGGCAGATGACCTTTATTTTTTCTCTTCTCCTGTTATCGCTCTTTGCACCAAATTGGAGCACTAACTTATATGTGTACTGGTACATACTAACCGCGAACGGCTTCGGCGCGCTCTGATCAACAAAAGCTGTGAGCGGGGGACTTCCTTGGTCCAAGTCTCTCTACCCAGTTCGCGCAGCTCCAAACAAGCAGAAGCGTACCACCGCGAAACAAAGAAAACACCATGGATAATGGATAAAGTTCTGTTCTGTTCCGGGCACCTGTTCGTCATGTGAGCAAAACCCAAAAAAGAGGGAAGGCGCTCGTTCGCATCAACAAACCCCCGAAGGAGACAGCGACCAAAAAGGCGCCCAACACTGAGAGCGCCTGCCTACTTGTTACATAGTACGCCAGACCCGCTTTTTGGGCGCCCTCTGCCAATGAGGAAGTGTTATCTCTTCCATCCAGCGATTATTTCCCTCATTCCTTCAAAAGGCGCGACGCATGTACGTATGGTTGTAGTACTACATACATACATACATACAAATACTTCTACTATCCGTACTGTATGTATGTTGCCTAATAGCACAGCCTACTTCTTGCAGATGGTGCTGAACAACAAAATAGTGCTAAAACAGCCAAAACAAAGCGCTAAACGAGCATGCGCAGGCCTAAAACAGAGCAAAATTTGGGGGTTTTGCATTCACGGCGTTGTTTTTAGTTGATTGATGTGTGGTAAACAGGGAAATTCCCCCCCCCCAAAAAAAAAGTCAAGAAAAGGCCAAGGGCCCTGTGTCATTCTCCCTTTGACAGCCAGCGCACCAACAAATCAAAATCGTGACCTGGGGAAACACTGACCCTTTCATGGTTTCCAGTCCTGTTACATGATCTATCTATATTGTTTCTTTTTGTTGTCGCCCATAGTCGCGTTGTTCCTTTTTCTTTCTTCTTGCAACTGAGTGATCTGCGATTGCGACCTTTGTCGGGCCAAATTCTTATCCTCAACTCTTTTACTTTCTTAGCTGTCTAAGCGCTCTGCTCGTCGTTCTCCGCTTCTTGTTTGATTGACATCACTACACAATACACAATACAACACACATCCCAATAGCAACAGCAACAACAACAACCAGCGAAAAACCATGCGCTTCCTGACCACCGCCGTTGCCCTGCTCTCCGCCGGCTTGACGCCAGTCTCGGCCCGTAGCCTGTTTTCCGGCGCAGCTTCGCACGACGTCGTCGCAGCTGGCAAGCAAAAGATTCCCGGCGAGTCGCCGCTGGAGCTTTGCGACAAGAACCATGAGAATGATGTTATCACCATTTCGCACGTGGACTTGGCTCCCAACCCTCCTCTCGCGTGAGTACCGACTGTTTCCGCTTCTTCATATGTGTTTTTATTTTTATTTTTAATTATGAATAGATTCTTTTTTTGCGTTCTTGGCCTCGTGCGCTGCGTGTATTTGCGCGCGCGCGCGTGCTTTGCTTTCCTATTGCGCATCTGGTTCTGGGATGCTTCTCCGCACTTTGCTCTTGGACGTGTACCATACATGAAATGCTAACCCTCTTACCCATGCAGCGGCAAGGACCTAGTCATCAAGGCTACCGGAACCGTCAAGGAGGATATTGAAGAGGGCGCATACGTCCTGCTTGTCGTCAAGTACGGTCTGATCCGCCTCATTACCACCAAGGCCGACCTGTGCGAGCAGGTGCAGAATGTCGACCTGAGCTGCCCCATCAAGGCCGGCGCTCTGTCGCTAACCAAGACGGTTAGCCTGCCGGCGGAGATTCCTCCTGTAAGTGACCTGTCTCCCACTTTATGTAACGCTTCTTTCGTGGCGTGTGTTTGTTTCTTAAAACAACCTACTGCGTCTTTGTACACAATGGCTAATATGCGTCATTGTAGGGCAAGTACTCTATTCAGGCCGACGTCTACACCACCGACGACAAGCCCGTCACGTGCCTCACGGCCACTGTTTCATTCACTCCCAATGTTCTCGGTTTTGAGCTGTAGTGATTCTCTCGCTATCTGAACTTTCTCGTACAGCGCCTCGCTTCCAGTTGGCAGATTCCGGCTGTCTGCGTATCGGATGGCGCAAGTTTGACATGAGATGGGACGACTTGAACTGGATGAATGCCTTTCTTTTTCTTTTGACGGTGTTTGATTTTATGGTGTTTTTTTTTCTTTCTTTCTTTTTGCTATGGCCGATTGATGATTAATTGGTCTCTTATTTATCATACTCTTGGAGCATCTTAGCATGTTGAATGATATCTTGTTTTGCGATCTTGTTTCTATCAGATCAGATCATGAATCATCACTAATGGACCCTTTATCTACTTTTGTTTGTCAACGGAACTTTCATTGCTGCATTGTTTTGATGAATGCTTATTACATTGGCCCTTCGCTTCATCTCCTCAAGCCAGCAAACATACTTGTACATACACCAATATACGTTTCTATTGAACAGAATTATAATATATCGCAGCTTGAAGCAGCCCAAAAAGGCTGTCTTTTACGGGACCAGAGATGTCTTGATAAACATGACGGAAGGCGCAAACCTACAAATCAAACAACCATCGAAATGAGGGATAAACAAAGGGAAAGGATAAAAGAAAAGGCAATGCGCAACAAGTCAAAGAGACGCGAATAACAACCGACGGCTTCACCGCAACAAACAAGAGACCAAGATAACCACATACACATAACGCATAACACAAAGACTGCTAGAAATAGCCTATTCACCAAACAGTCTGCGGACTCTGCGCAGAACACTGTCCTTCTCGGGGTCGTAGGGGTGGTCCTTGCTGGGGATCTCGAGAATTGTCGGGAACGCAGCAGTGTACGTGTCTATGCGGTGTCGTATTCTCTCGGCAATCTGCAGATTACGCGCAGGTTAGCACTTGTTGGAAGGAAGAGGAGACCAAGCACAAGAGAAGGAGAAGCAGAGCAAAAGAAGGAGAGGAGAGAGAGGGAGAGGGAGAGAGGGCGTACATGTTGGTTGATCAGGACAATGCCAATGTCCTTGCGCTCGCTAGTGAAACTGTCAAAGGCAGCCTCGATAGCAGAGTTCTCGGTCTTGTTGTCGACAACAAGAAAGTTCTTTTGCGTATCGGCGCTAGAAGTGACGTGCTATAGGAAGCGGGTTGTTAGTTAGCCGGTCGGTCGGATTGCGCCAGACAAAGCAAGCACATGTATATCTGCGAGGAACAGAGGAAGGACAAGCTTACCCCGATGCCAGCCAGCAGCAAACCGGTCACAGAGTCCTACAAAAGTGGCAGGTTAGCAAGAAGTCCTGTAGAATTGGCGTGCCACGGGGTGCGGCGCAATGGGGGTTCGAAAAGATAAGTGAGGCTGGATAGCGAGAGCGTCGGCAAGGCTGAGTTCGTGGGAATTTACCTCATCGCCGATAACAGCCAGAAACTGGCGGTCTTTGTAGTCGGCCTGAGAAGACATAGTTGTTCAAGAGCTGGATGTATCAAAAAAGCCCTTGTAGCTAGAAAATGAGTCCAACGACTTAGAAATTGAATGCGATCAATGGGATTTGGAGGTTGAAGTGAGGCTATTTGCAGTTAAGTTGAGGTTGTTGCGGCATTTGCTTGTGATTGGGTGGCGGTGGTTTGTATGAGCTTTGACGGCTGGCAAGGTTGGCTCTCCACTATTGCGACTGCTTTAGGCTTAGTGAGACAGTTCAGCGCACAGTATGGACAGGCATTGTGAAGATGAGAATCGTGATGTCATTGCAGCTGGAAGCCGCAAGCTGGTAATGTGTACGGAGTATGTACGCAATGCGGAATACATATGATATATCCCGACTACCAATGGCATGGATAAGGGCAGCACCGTGGTATTGTTGTCTGGACACAATCGGTAGTATATACAATCAGTTGCGTGTGATCGAGTTTGCTGCCAACTAACACAAGTGCGTGTAGGCGGACGGATATACACTTGGCTACTCACATATCGACATCTTGATGGAACAAAAGAAGATTCAATATTGTACTCGGCTACAACCCCATTCACAAAACACAACTTGAGTCAATTACATACCATACAGTAAGTATATTGCCTTCTTCAAATCTGTGTGTACATATGTACATAGTAAATTATCGTCACTGTACTGTGCATGCGACCAAAATGGCACTGTCCACGCTATTACCTTGCCTAAACTTGTATCACGCTTTTGGAAACGAAATGCCGCAAGAAATTTTGTGAATGCAGAACCATAAACCCACCACCTTTAATCTTTTTCTGTAACCCCCCAAAACTCAATCATCTGCATTCATAGGAACAACAGCCTCTCCTTTCATCCGTTCTCATCGGCATACTTTTTTTTTTTTTCTTCATCTCAGTCTCCTTTTATCTTCTGTTATTTCACACCATCGTCTTTGTACTTCTTTGTGCTATTCATTGACTTCTTCCTCTTTCATCTCGCCGCCTCTACTCAACCAACAACCCGGTTTTCTGCGCTACATTTCATCGATTTATGTCGTGTCATGAATTAGATTCGTGATACTTCCATGCTACTTTTGGCCAGCTATACTCGATACGCCGAAATACAGACCCCTCTACTCTCGACATTAATCTGCTCCGGACTCCGCTCTTTAGGGTTCTGTGATATCAAACTGCCTGTGTCAGACACACCCTAGCTCTTTTGCACCCATCGCGTCTCGTTATGGCTCCCACGCGTCGCCTGGTGCGGAAGCGCCCGTTGATGCAGCGCATCACGGCATATCTGAACCCGATGGACTTTTTGCTTTGGCTTTCAGAGGAACTAGAGACTCGCGAATATGACCCCCAGTCCTTGGGCTTGAAACTGGGCTTGGCCATGCACTTTATATTTGTCCTGGCTCTTTCTAACTCGGTGGATGATGATCCGGATGATATATTTGGCGATAGCACTAGCACATCGTCGTTGTCCTACCTGGTAAGACTTTCTGTTAAAATTTCACCCTGTGAACTGCAGTTAACAACTAGTGCAGTCTAGGGCAATTGTCTGCACGCTAGGCATTGTATCCCTCGTCAATGCTTACTCTGCCATGACTCGTGTGCGCTTGTACCGTCTATTCCAACACAACATTGATGACACCCCCGATACTTCGTCAGCTCAACGCGTCAGCGTCTTTTCTAACCCTGTCGCCGCTTCCCCGCTTCGTATGCTCGCCAATGCATTCAAGTCTGAGACTGCCGAAGAGCGCGCCCACCCTGACAGGACTCGGGATGTGTGGGAGCTTTCCGTTTGGGACCCAATGCCGCTGTGTCTACGTGTCATGTGTATCTTCAGTCCCGCTCATGTGCTCATTTATCTGCTGGCGCTGCCAATCTCGCCCGACGACCCGCAGCCCAGTCTGACAGTGTTCAACTGCCTCATTGTCCAGACTCTCTTTTCAGCGCAACTACTTCTTCTAAAGTCACAGTTCGCTCAACAGTCCAAGGACACTGCCTTGATCAACCGTGAGGTCATGAACGAATACACCATCAAGTTTGTGCACCCGCGGTTGTACCCCCAGGTCCGTGATGCCTCGACCCAGGCCAATATCACCGAATCGAACAAGAAGCTGCGCATTGAAATGTCTTCTGCTGTTGGGACTCCTACGACTCCACTCCACAGAAGTTTCCAAACACACCCAAACCAAAACTACAGCAGAGCCTATGACCCCGAAGGCCATAGCAACACACCCAACGTCAACAACGCACGCACGCCCAATATCAACAACATATGCGCTCCCACAATCAACAACATACGCATGAATGTGCCATCCATGACTCGCACCGTTGACTCGATTGAGTCTCCCTCTGTGGCTGCTAGCCAGCGCGCAGCTATGCGTAAGAATGCAGCTGCCGCCATGGTATCCAAGGGAACATCTGCACCTGTTGCACCTACTACTATCGCTCCCACTCCCGTACCCGAAGCCCTCCGTTCTCGTGCCTCCACTGCCACCACCGCTGGAATACCGGGCACTTCCAACCTCAACTTTGGCGGCAACATGGGAATCCACACGCACAACCGCTCACCGCTCAAGAAAAGCATGGGCGTCAATGATGTTCCTGTGTCATCGCCGCGCAATTCGCGTGAGATGGCAGCACTGGAGCAAAAGGACTGGAAGAGACCAATGTCTAGAAACCCGTTTGCTGAAACGGACCGGAAGCCAAGGGTGAGCCAGAGTCCAGTTCGGCCGGCGCGGAAGCCGCAGCAGCCTCAAGAGCGGTATCCGTCGAGATGGGGTTAACAGGCAAAGGCCTGCTTGATAAATGATGTTTCGTTTTTTTTGTTTTGTTTTTCTCTTTTTGTTACGGCTGGGACGGGTTTAGTTTCCTTTTTTTCATGCTGGAAACTTGGTGTTCTTTCTAGGCTTTTTGTTAATTTCATTGTTGATACCTTTTCTTTTGCCATATGTGATTTTTGCATCCCTTTACAGTTGTGTGCCATCTTGAATTTAGGGTTAAGCATGTGGAACCTAGGCAGGCTAGATGCTATAAGGGGCCCCGCTTTTGACCACATCTTTGGACTTGTATTTCCCGATTTGGAATTCGGGGAAGGGCGTATATGGATGTCTAGGGGAAGTAGTTTAGGGGGGGAGTATGAACCTGAATACGTAGCTTGTCCTGAGCTGAGATTACCGTCATTTTTACTAGGCCTTGAGCCTGAATTTAGGACTTCATAGCGTGGCTTTGACATTTCCTACATCGGATAATATTAATAGGTTCAAGATACATACAGTCTAGGCCATCGTCACATGCCGCGATTTAGCTCCACCTGAATCATTCATCAAAAAAGAAGGATCCACAGAATATGGCAATGACTGAAACTAAGCATGATGCAAGCAGGACGACTTAGTTGCCGATTTGGCATTACACTTTTGTACGTCTGCGGAATTTGCACCCAGAGTCATCTTTTTGGCCGGCTCCGACATCGCAAGGCCTGATCACCATGATGAACAATAGAAGCCAAAATTGACGAGTCGGCTGCAAAGCAATATTGGTGTTGTCATTTGTGCAAGTACTTGTACAAAGTAAAACATATGCCACTTAGGAGCACTTGTGAAATAAAGAAAGGACATGAAAAAAAGAAGATGAGGTTCCGCAAAACACTGAGCCTAATGGAGGTTTGTTTTACAGCCTAACCTTTGAGTACTTGATATTTGCTAAGAGATAAAGAGGGAAAGAAGCTATGACCAAGAAACGACAGCAGAGTAAGGGAGATTTAGGATGGTACATACATACATACGTACATATACACATACAATTACAAGTATGTATATGTATGTACTGCTTGTATGGTATATGTGCGTGCATGATTGGAAGGGAGTCTCCACAGTTCTGTTTGTATGTGCATGTATGTACATAGTATACATATGACACACAGATATAAATAGATAGGTGACGATGATGATGCAGAGTGCATGTACATATGTACATAGAATGTATTGTACGCTGAAACTAGCTGCTGTACAGTAATGGGTGATGCTCTCATTGGTAGAAGTAGACTTGTAAAATCTGTGCTGCAGGAGGCAAGACAACAAAAGCCAGGGCACCTATCTCGGAGGGCCCCTTGCGGCCGCTGTTACGGAAGAGAGATGAAAAGCTGGCCAAATGCTACCCTGTATTGTATTTTGTATGGCATTTATTTACGTACATACATATGTATACTTTTGATTGTTACACCGTTTGGATAAGCTTTCTTTGTGACTTTGTGAGACGGGCTTTGTTTAACAAGAAGTTGGAAGCGAGGCCGGAGGTTTAAAGTAACAAAGAATGGGGGGTGAACTTGACAAAAAAGAGCTTAAGAGTAGGAGCCGATTTCAAGTAACCAGGGGTGTATACTTAGCGAGAGCGTGTTGGGATAACATGGACTTTTATTTCATACAAGTATGGTATGTACAAGTATATTTTTATCTGATGTCTGGGTTCTTGTACATAGACATAGTATATGAAGCAGTAAATTACAGATTGACATATGCCAGTTCTAACTTCTTTCCCTTGACATCGGGGCTTAAGCCGGAGAGAAAGAAACGGAGCCTATCTTATAAGCCAAACACGTGATTGATACACATACAATATGTGCACATACGGCAACGAATTTGCGCGATGATGCGCGGAAGGAATTACTGCATGTACTTGTACTGGTATGTATGTATACATATATGTACATACATATACCAGTACATATATATGTACGTATATACCATACATACCAGTATACGTATGGTAGTATGCAGTTACGCCCTTGGCGAAACGCCTGAGGTTCATTTGGGTTAAATGGAGTTACCCTGTGTAGAAGATCTATTTGTACTTGTACATACGTATACCAACCAGTACGTATACATATGTACATACATATGTACATACATACTAGCTTAGGGGCGGCTTTCTTGGATGGGTAATCCGGGGTCGGATTCAGGGCGGACGCTTATCTGCTGCTCACGGGTTTCATTGGAGGAAGCTGCGATTTTTATTTATGTATTTTTTAGTTGTTTATTTTTGTTGGAGGTGTTATTGGAAAGAGCAAAGAATGGGCACACGGCTGGTCCGGTGAACGACGAACTATCCATATGTATGTATGTAATACTATGCTGTATGTGTATGTACATACATATCCATCAAGGCTATATATGGTATGACTAAAACTAGTCTCTTGGGGCCTCCAAATTCGTTCTCCAAAGAAACCCTCACCAGAAAAACATGGCATTTCATTGCCTGTTCAATACTTCACCGCCCAAAGACGCCTATAGAACCTTCTTCAAAGGTTCCTTCCTTCTTAGCTATGTACTACATAGTACATATGTACATACATATGTATCGTTAAGGAAGGCGCAGATTCTTTTATCTATCTTTGCCCCCTGCCTTAACGGATCCCTGAGGGAGAACCCCGGCATTGATTTTGGGTCCCTGCCGCAACCAATAAGCTCTGTGCATTTTGAAATACTATGCTTTGATTTTTTCCCCGCGTTCCCACTTTTTGAGCCCGCTCCGATCATCGGCGGCACGGACGACATCCCCGATCATCGCTGCGATAAAATGAATGCTTTTTTTTATCAGCCGTTCATCTCGCGCCAATAAGAATGGGAGTACAAGATGGAAGAGTCAGAGGTTGTTAATTTGAATATCAGCTAGATAATTAACGACATCCCTTTGATCGTCAAGGGCCGTTCTTTAGAAAGTCACATATCCAAACAATAAACAAAATTCTCCAAAGCTGTTTTGTTGTTGTTTTAACTTATGTACATAAGTACCAGCTAAAAGCGGGACTCGTCGTGCTTGCCGGACCATTCTGCTGTGTAATGGAAACTGCTGTGCCTGGATACGCGGTTTATACAGGTGCAAGCTCGTATACTTGTAAAAGGTACAAAAACCTTTATACAACACACCGACGCACCTACAACCAAGATTGACGATCAGAGAATAACTACATATGTGTACAGCAAAGGCTAGTATAACCTCTGCTTGGATTGTCAAGTGAAACAGCATCAAATCATCAAGTATGTATGTATACGTACATGTACATATGGCATGATGGCCCTTTTTATGGCACAATAAAGAAAACTTCTTTCCCAAAACCGGCGTGTCCATGTTTAATCCAAACACCCAGCATCCTGGCCACTTGCCCTTTTGGGCTGTTAGTGGAAGTTGCTTACCCACACGTCACTTTTAGCTAGGGCAGGCTCGTTCTTGTACTGGTAGGTTTTTTTTCTTAGCAAGTACACAGTAGTTGTAACATACATATTTAGTTTGATCCGCGTCCACATTCTTCTTGTGTTTCCTTTTCATTTTTTCCTTTCCTTTTCCCTTTTTCTAATTCTTTCTTACATCGTCGTTTTCTATCCTTTTTTACCACACTCTGAATATCACTTGTTGCCCTTTGTTGGCTTTGCTTTCAACAAGTCACCCTTACCACTACATACCTACACACAAGTGTCTTGTTTCCGGTGTCGGTCGAATCTCTATCTTATCGCGACCTTTCATACCCTTTTTTGCCTTCCTCGACAATCCCTCGTCCTTGAAACCCACCCTCTTGCTTCTCTCGAATACCGAAACTCATCACAAAACACATATCCACAATGCCGTCTGTCGAAGGAAAACCTCAGACGCTGTATGACAAGGTCCTGCAGGCACATATCGTCGACCAAAAAGCCGACGGCACTGTTCTGCTTTTCATTGGTGAGTTTGACTACTGTATGAAGCTCCACAATCGGGCCGGCAATTCTGACTATCTCCTTAACGCAAACTAGACCGTCATCTGGTCCACGAAGTCACATCTCCTGTAAGTTTCCATAGTTCCCTGCTCAAAGCTGAGTTTCAACTAACACGATACAGCAAGCTTTTGAGGGTCTCAAGAACGCCGGCCGCCAGGTCAGACGGCCTGACTGCACTCTGGCCACCACCGATCACGTACGTTTTGCCCGAAACTCCGCTTATACCACACATTCCAAGCTAACATGAACCAGAATGTCCCCACTACTTCCCGGAAAGGCATGAAGGACATTGCCTCTTTTATCAAGCAGGAGGATTCGCGTGTTCAGTGCACTACTCTGGAGGAGAATGTAAAGGAGTTTGGCTTGACGTACTTTGGCCTGGGCGACAACCGTCAGGGTATTGTCCACGTTATCGGCCCCGAGCAGGGCTTCACTCTGCCTGGTACCACCGTTGTCTGCGGTGACTCTCACACCTCCACCCACGGTGCCTTTGGTGCTCTGGCCTTTGGTATCGGTACCAGTGAGGTTGAGCACGTCCTCGCCACCCAGTGCCTTATCACGAAGCCCAGCAAAAACATGCGTGTCCAGGTTGACGGTGAGCTGACCCCCGGTGTCAGCTCAAAAGATATTGTTCTGCACGTTATTGGAAAGATTGGTACCGCTGGTGGCAACGGTTGCGTCATTGAGTTTTGCGGCTCCGTCATTCGCGGCCTGAGCATGGAGGCCCGTATGTCTATTTGCAACATGTCTATTGAGGGTGGTGCCCGCGCGGGTATGGTTGCTCCCGATGAGATTACCTTTGACTACCTCAAGGGCCGTCCTCTAGCCCCCAAGTTTGGTTCCGAGGAGTGGAACCGTGCTGTCACTTACTGGAAATCTCTAAAGTCGGACCCTGACGCCAAGTACGACATTGACATCTTTATTGATGCCAAGGACATTGCCCCTACTGTTACCTGGGGTACTAGCCCCGAGGCTGTCATCCCCATCACTGGAAAGGTCCCCAACCCCGAGGACAACGAGCAATTCCCTACCGAGGCCAAGAAGGCGGCTGCTCGCCGTATGATTGAGTACATGGGCCTGACACCCGGTGTTGCCATGGAGGATGTCGTTGTCGACAAGGTTTTCATCGGATCTTGCACCAACTCGCGTATTGAGGATCTGCGTGCCGCTGCCTACGTTGTCAAGGGCCGCAAGGTTGCCGACAACATCAAGAGCGCCATGATTGTTCCTGGCTCTGGTCTGGTGAAGAAACAGGCTGAGGCAGAGGGTCTTGACAAGATCTTCCTTGATGCCGGCTTTGAGTGGAGAGAGGCTGGCTGCTCCATGTGCCTGGGTATGAACCCTGATATCCTCTCTCCCCACGAGCGCTGCGCCAGTACTAGCAACCGCAATTTCGAGGGCCGCCAGGGTGCTCTGGGCCGCACGCACCTGATGTCTCCCGTCATGGCTGCTGCTGCTGGCATTGTCGGCAAGCTGGCTGACGTCCGCAAACTCACTGAGTACAAGGGCACTCCTCACGTCCAGGCGGCTATTACCCCCGACGAGCCTGCTCATGTCGATGAGTCTGTTGAGACTGACGACCATCAGAAAGAGGTTATTGCCGACCAGCCCGAGGACAATGCTCCCCACACCAACACATCGGCCCCCAAGTCTGCCGGGACTTCGCTTGGCCTGCCCAAGTTTATCACCCTGAAGGGTATTGCTGCTCCTCTGGACATGTCCAACGTTGACACGGACGCCATTATCCCCAAGCAGTTCCTCAAGACAATTAAGCGCACTGGCCTTGGCACTGCTCTGTTTTACGAGCACCGCTACAACTCAGACGGCACGGAGAAACCAAACTTTGTGCTCAACAAGCCCGAGTACCGCAAGGCGAGCATTCTGGTTGTCACTGGTCCCAACTTTGGCTGCGGCTCCTCCCGTGAGCACGCTCCATGGGCGCTGAACGACTTTGGTATTCGCTGCGTTATTGCGCCGTCGTTTGCGGACATTTTCTTTAACAACACGTTCAAGAACGGCATGCTGCCCATTCCTATTAGCAACAAGGAGCATCTGGATGCCATTGCCCAAGTTGCGCGTGAAAAGCGTGAGGTTGAGGTTGACCTGCCTAACCAGCTGATCAAGGACGATGCAGGCAACACGATTTGCAGCTTTGATGTGGAAGAATTCCGCAAGCACTGCTTGATTAACGGTCTTGACGATATTGGTCTGACGATGCAGATGGAGGACAAGATTGCCGAATATGAGTGTCGCATGACGCTCAACACACCCTGGCTGGACGGTCACGCGTACCTGAAGCTGGGCAAGGATGGCCGTCTGGCTGTCAAGGCTGTACCTCTGCCCAAGACCAACCGTGGTGAAGTCAAGACTCAGCCTCTGGACTGGTAGAGGATGAGAGAAAAGAAAGACATGAAAAAAAAGGTAGAATAATGATTGGCATTAGGAGGTGGTGGGAGATTTAGGTTTATATCATTTTAGGCGTACAGGACGTTATTACATTTATAATTGCGGCACTCCAGGATATCTTGGTAAAAAGGCGGAGTACGATTGTCATTTTATTCATTTTATATAACATTTGGGCAGATGGCCTTTTTTTTGTTAGAGTTTATTTTTGGCGATACTGTAATGTAATGAGGGTTAATCGAGCCAGGGTTAGATTAGGTGCTGAGGTGGGGTTGCAGATACGAGCAGATTGATCATTCTTGTGGGTATGTAGTGCATAATGGAAGCTGCAAGTAATTTTGAGCTTACAATAAGATTGCAAGTGCATATTGCGAATTTCTCTCGTAGAGCAAAACCATGGATGCTGAAGAATTAACATCCCTCTTTGGCCCGTCCATTGAGGACCCGGATGAAGGTATCCTTTCCCACTTGGATTTCCCGTCGATTTGTTTGTTGTCTAACAAGCGCCGCCAGAAACCTTTCTTCTCTTCTCCGAGACCTTTCCCTCAGGCAACCTAGGCTTCATTGATCCGCACGCCACTACCATCCCGCTGACCATCCACAGCCACGACCTACTTATCCACCAGTCGCCCAGCCTGCTCTCCTCGACGCGCTCACGCGGGACCACCGGGGCTGTCATCTGGAAAGTGACGCCGATCCTGGCCACGTGGCTGCTGGCCCCGACGCCGCTGCGGGGCGTATTTGACGCGACGCGCACGCACGTGCTCGAGCTTGGCTGCGGCGCCGGCGGCGTGCTGGGGCTGGCCATGTGCAGGGCGCGGCGCGTGCGGCGCTATGTGTTTTCGGACCAGGCGTATGTGGCGCGGCTGCTGCGGCGGAATGTCGAGGAGAATGCGCCGTGCGGCGAGCGCGGGCTTGGCTTTGTCACGCTAGATTGGGAGGAGACGAGGGTGGTGCCGGCGATGACGGGGACGGAGGGCGTGCGGTCGTTTGATGTGGTTGTGGCGTGTGATTGTGTGTATAACGATGCGCTGGTGGGGCCGTTTGTGGAGACGTGTGTGGATGTGTGCCGGTTGCGGAGCGACGGTGAGTATCTCTCTCTTTTTTTTTTGTTCTTTCCTGTGTTTCTTGCTGTTTGTGGTTGTTGTGTAACAGGATGCGCGATGACGTCATAACAGCGAAACCCACCTTTCTCTCTCTTCTTGAACGAGCAGAACCCAGCGGCTAATGAATGCGACGTGATGTGGGAAACCAGACTCGGAAAAAGATAAAAAGCCGACACTGTGCATTGTGGCGCAACAGCTTCGCGACTCTGACGTGTTTGAAGCGTGGATGAATGAGTTCCACAAGGCATTTCAAGTGTGGCGCGTCCCGGATGAGATGTTGCCGCAGGAATTGCAATCGGGTAGTGGCTTTTCTATTCACTTGGGGATTCTGCGAACATGAGGATATAAAAAAAGCGTATGATATAGACACATACATATATAGTATCAATGAAATGGTAAACAAGCTCAAGTAGTGATATCCTATTTCAGTAGGAGAAAAGAAAAGAAACAAAAATCAGAGCAAGTGAAGTGCAATGACAGACAGGCCCATAACGCAGAATAGTATAAGAGAGAAACAAAGAAAAAACAGTAAGAGGATAGTTACAGGGAGTGAGAGAGGAGTGAGGATAGAGGAGAGAAAGAGAGAGAGACGGGTAAAAAAAAAAAGGGAAAAAAATAAAACCCAAAAAAACAAAGAGTCCGAGTGGTAAACCTCGCGAGAGACCAACACCGAAGAAGGAGGGAAGTTGGCAATCACTACCCTGATTTTTTTTGTGAATGAGGGAAAAGAGAGAAAAGGAGAGCAGCAAAAGGAATGAGGATGCGGAATAGAAGGAAAAAAAAAAAACAAAACAAAAAGCACAGAAGAATGAAAGCCTACACCAAGCCGTCGTACAGCGACAGAGCCGACACAATCGTCTCGTCGCGCTTGGAACCCTCCTTGAACTCTTCAATATCGAGCGAGCCGTTCTCGTCCTTGTCCATCATGCGGAAGATTTTGCGCACGCGCTTTTCGGGGGTATCTTCGTCCTCGGGTAGTTTGACCATGGAGCCGACCTATGCATTCGAGATTAGTACTTTGTTTCCGACGCAGAAGACGCTGAAAGACAGGGAAATACCATCTTGTAAATGGCCTCAACAATCTTTAGCATCTCGTCATAGCTGATGCGGCCGTCTCCGTCAATGTCGTACAGCTGAAAGGCCCAGTCCAACTTATCCTCCATCTTGCCTCGGCTGGTGACGCTCAGCGCACAGATAAACTCCTTGAAGTCAATGGTTCCCGACTTGTCGCTGTCAAATACATTGAACACATAGTCTGCAAACGAACTCGGGTCGCCAAACGGGAAGAACTGGCGGTAGATTTTCTGGAACTCTTCCTTGGTGAGTGTGCCGCTGGGGCAGTCTTTGAGGAAGCCTAGATAGACAGTAGAGCTGTGTTAGTCTCCGACGGGGGTTTTCTTTTGATGGTGGGAACCCAGAGCGGAAATCGAGTCGAGGGCATAGAGGAATTACCCTTGTACCACTGCTGCAGTTCCTTCTTGTCAAAGTTGGTTGACTTTTGCAGCTCGACTAGCTGTTCCTGTGACAGCTTGGACTGACTGAGGTGTGTTAGTTTACGAGAAACGCGTCACGGTCGAAGTGTAGAGCTGTGGTGCCAATGTCGTCTGTCTGCTGCACTCGAATTGTAGTCGGGGTTTCTGTCTACTGTTTATTGCTGTGTGTTGTTGAGCGCATCGCATAACGCATCTGCCACCTAGACAGTCAAGGCGCAAGCAACAAGAGACCAGTCTAGCTAAGCTCTTGTCAACAAAGCTTGTCATTTTCTACACACCCAATTTGCCGTCAAATTTCGGCTCAAACGGCACACAGCAAGGCTGGGCGGCCAGGGGTGCGAACCGCAGGGCAAAAGACATGTGGCGGAGTCATTTGTCAAGCATCCAGAGCAGAAATGACGTAGTTGACACGAAACAGAAACCCAACAGAAGCGCACAAGAGCTACTGCATCACATTGGTTCAGGACCTGAAAAAAAAGCACGCAAGCTTAATTGGATTCATTGGGCAGCTCGCGTGCGGTCTTTCGGATAAGTTTGAGTCGGTCGTTTTTTGTTTTCGCTGGCTTATCGTGATGTGATAGATTGTCTGTGGTCGAGTGCTTTTGCGCGCCGGAATCGTGATGGAATTGTGATGGAATCGTGACATGGAATCGTGGTCAAACTGGTGAAATCGCCTCGTTTCGCTTCGCACCAATTTCTTTTTGTTTCTATGAGTGCGCTTGGCAGTTCAGTCGAGGGCTTTTGAGTACATAGCAAGTTGTAACGATTGAATGGGCTCATCACGTGCAACAGCTACAAGAGATGAGTACACGGCAGAGGGCTGCGATTCAGCCATTGGGTCGAGATTGTAGAGTGATCGATCGATCGAGTGAGTAGGCATTTGTTTGTCGAGCTTTGCATGGAGAGCAAGGGCAAAAGCATGCAGTTAATCAAACAGACAAGCAAACAAAGCACGGAGCGGGGTCGCAAGTCGATTGGCGCCAGACGAGAAGCGACTCAAGCAAAGATCCAGATAGGCTTTTCTATAGGCAGGGATTTGCATAGCAGACAGAAAGTCAAAAGCGAAGAATAAGGCGGCGGCCATGCTGACAAATATGACAGAAGATAGCAAAGGTTGGGTTGACTAAAAGCAGAGAATCCGGCGGTATCGACGTAGGCATCAAGATCGAATCGGATTAGGCTTTTGGGAGGTGTCGCGGGGCAGTCATGCGATCAGGAAATTGAAAAGAGCGACGAACGCATTGAGAGCAAGAAACGAGAATCGAGGTTGAGAGAAGAAGCAGACAGACAGACAGACAAACAGACGGACGGACAGACAGACAGACAGACAGACAGACATAGACACAGACCAGAATAGTGCGAGGCGGAAATGCAGTATTCAGCATAGCTAGACAACATGCCAATAGTCAAAAGGGAAACACAACTCACGATTTACCCATGATGAGCAGATATTGGGAGGGCTTAAGTAGCAGAAAAGAAAGTATGTATGACGTGACAAAGACGAATTGATTGATCTTGGAAAGAAGACGAAGAAGAGCGCGATGGAAGCAAAGTTGGAAGTGGAAAAATATAAAGGGAAAAGAAGAAAAAGTAAGAGGTTCAAGTTCAAGGTTGGGAAGAGAAAAAAAGAGCCCAAGTTGCGTTTTTTGATATTGGGATATCTGCAAAACGCAAAAGCTTCTTCAAACCTTGATAGCTTCCAAACTTCTGTTTAAGAGAAAGTCTTGGAACCTTTTTTTTTTTTTTCCCCTCAAATTCTGCAAGCTAGTTACATGTATAAAAAACAGTTCTGATCGATCCAGGAACTGGGAACATGTTCCTCTGAAAGTGACAAAACGCCTTTTCCACGCCAGAGGAATTCCACAATAGAAAAAAAACAAGAAACGCTCATAGAGAGAGCAAGTGCTTTGTGCGAAACGCGCAGAAACGCGGTTTGATGGCAAAGTGGAAAGTTTATTGGCATACCATATGTATAACTTGATTTCTTTTTGCGTCATAGCAAAGCAGAAAACCCGTCCCTCATCGTCACAAAATTAACCTTTCCATGATGACGTTACACTGCTTGACGGACAGCATTTTGTCTCAACGCTCTGTATAACGCGTTTTCTTTTACAGCACTACCATGAAAGACGCACACGCACTTTCTACAGCACTACCTACCCAGGAAGTGGAACAACCCTTGGACGGGGTTTCCCAGAACCCCGCACATACAAACTACATACCAGTACAGTTCCCAGTCCAGCTTTGAACAACCAAAGTCAAACTTTTGCGGTTTCATGTGTCTCTCGAAAAACCTTATTCATCGGACTTGGAGCAGGAGGCTCACATGCCAAACTTTGTATGTAGTTATGTACTACATACACTCAGCCGTATCACAGATACAAACTATTCTGCCATATCTGGCTTCCTTTAACTTGGCTCTCAAACGCTCCACCCAATATGTAAACGAAAAACATGCCCCCTGCTAAACAAATCTCTTGATAGCAACAATACATGCCAGTACATAGAGAAAAAAAAAACCAACCTCTTCGTCTCTTGGCCTTTGGCCTTGGCTTTTAAAACCACCCAAATCGCCATCCTCGCTATCCCCTGAAGCACCTTAACTGCCTTCCGTTTCCAGACATGGCTTTTTTTTTTTATAATATTCTTCTGTTCGTCGTCAAGCCATAAGGTAAGTAGAAAAATATGTATTGTACAAAAACAATCACACCCCATTGTGGCTGTGCAAAACCCACGCCAAACTTGTTCCTCAGCTTCTTCTCTTTTCAACCCAGCAAAAGAAAACGCATAAAACAACAAGACTCCACTTTCTCAGGAAACAAGCGGTCTGCTGTTTTTTTTTTTTTTTTTTTTTTT
>CM069900.1:2070590-2098909 GCA_036034705.1 Thielaviopsis punctulata | reverse complement strand
AAAAAAAAAAGAACGTGACAAGATGGAAAGGATGAAGGTTGGAAGAATAGGAGGAAGAAAAAAAAAGATGGGGATATGGGGATATAATTGAGGAAGCCCTTCCCAAATAAGAAGCTAGCAAGCAAAAAGCTATGTATGTATGTATGTACATACATACATACATACCAGTACATACATGTATGAACAACAAAGAGTACATGATAAAATAAACAATAAAATGAAGACTTATTCTCGTTTGGCTGCAGAGAATCACAGGTCCCGTCGTCTACTGAGGTCCATTCTATGGAGAAGACCCAGCAGATCGGATAAGGTATAGAGCCAATAATGAAGAAGGGCTGGGTTGTCGAAATCGGGCGGTGGAAGGACTTTGTCTCGGGGGTAAAATAAGCTCGAGGCGGATTTGAGAAGGAGATATACATACTTGTACACATACGTATATTAGCAACGCACGAATAACTTCATCTTTACAGAAAGTTGGCATGATCCAAACCGTGAGTCGATAAAAAAGGAGCAAGCAACAACCGAAATTCAACCTTCCGGATAAGACAAGTAGGCGTGCATGAAGAATGGCAAAAACCCATGCGATCCGGTATAGTCATTGATGATGCCAGGAGTCTGACAGACGAAAAGAAAAAAAAAATCAGCTGGGCCTCGCTCCTTTTCAACATCCTTTGTGTTTCTTTTGTCGACATCATGCTTGCTCCAACGTGTTTTTTTCTCCGTTCTGCAAGTTTGTTGCCCACTTGACGTACTCACCAAGTACATACCATATGTATGTACAATACGGGTAGTATGCATTTCTTTCAGGCCGTCACTCCGTTATCTCTTTCGAGCCGGGTTGTCCCCAGCTGTATGGCAATCGGAATCTGGCCAAGCATACTATGTATGTACACATACTTACCCTCTAATCCTAACTGTTCTAGACAAGTATCAGGGGACTTGCTCGTAGTGGGCTTTCAGCAAGCTGGATTCCCTGATCGGCCTTTTATTTATCTGGTGCTGGTTTGCCGCCTTTTCAAGAATCCTTCAGTGTTCCTTTTTCTCGCATCTTTGGCTGCATCGTGCACAAAAAGAAAAAAGCCTGCGAGCTGTTTTGTGGCCGCAGCAGTCCAGGCCGAAAAATGGCTGCCCAAAAACAGCAACGCGCATATATGTACATACATACATGCATACATACATACATACATACATACGTTGAAGTCATGAATCATACAAGTCAGTACCTTGTTGATTTGTTGGCGGCAAATGGACACGGAAGTGCTGGCAGCTGAAAAAAAAAATCGTGGTTCGTTTGTGGGTATCCGGACCTTGAAGAATGGAATCAATTTGAGTTCCAAATCTACCACCAAAATGCTCCGTGACAAGTCGTTTGACGGATGCCAAGATTTAGTTGTGGTTTATGTATGTATGGTAGTTAGAATAAGTTTGGTTTGCACTAGGGGAGAGGGTGATCGAAGGCATTGGTGCCCGCCTTTATTCATCCGCTCGTCTGAGGGAGAAAGTTGACTCCTCACATTCTCTTTTCTCGTCAGATATCGGTTGGCTGAAGGAAGGAAGGATAGTATGTATGTATGTATGTATGTATGTATGTAGCAAGGAGACTCCTTGAAGCCGGCAAAAAGAAAGCAATGAAGTTCTGTTTTGAGTTTGTGAATATGGTAGAAGAAGAAAAATATATCAAGATTTTGTACGTGGCAGGTGGAGATTCTTGGAGACATCACACGCAGGTTTATCTTGGTTGTCGGCAATTGCATTCGAGTCGAGCTGTTTAAAAAGAAAAGGAGGTCAAGATATCAGGAGTAAGTGTGTTTATGTACTTGTACATACTTATGGGTGGTTGTGCTTTCCCATTGTGCCAGATGCTGCCATTTGACGGTCAGCCGTTTTTCATGATTCCATTCTACGTACATATGATTCCACGTCTTCAAAACTATGGTACAGCGTTCTAAAGCATGTATATGTACATACATATGTATGTACCATATACGTGCTTGTACCTGCACAGCTTCCTTTTTGTTGAAGCTTTTGCTGCACTTTTACATCAGCTCGTTTCGTATTTTCTTTTTAAAGCTGGTCAGGCGGACCCAAAGCAATATGTACATACATATGTATGTACATATGCACATATGTATCACGCAAAGGATTGAATCTGCCTTTATGCAACTGACCGACAAATAAGAAACCAAACCACCATCAGCGGCAGCACTAATGCAACCTAAGTACTTCCGCTTGTTACAACCCTGGCTGTCTTTCAGCCTCCTCCACTTCCTTGTCCTCTCTGACTTTGTATTTTCTTTTTTTTGAGTTTCTTATCAACATCAAGATCTGTTCCAAAGATCAATGTTGTTACTGCGTATGTATATGCTGGTAGGTACAGATATATATGTACATAGTATGTATACAGACATACAGAGTAGAAATGTGAAATGTATGGTATGTTACTTGTATCTTTTTATATGTGTACTAATTAACTAGGTTTGTTGGGAAAAGCCCACCACTTACATAATACATATCCGTATACGGAGTAAGTATAATATAAAAAAGAAAACAACCGGATCCGATTTCGATTGCCGGGCGGTACAGAAATGTGGTCCTCGAACCGGCTAATTGAACTAGTGATTTATTTCTTGTTTGGTGCAGACAAAAGACCGGTTTGTCTGTTGATATACTTAACTACATTATGCGTACTGCATACATACTCTGCATCATCTTTATCTTGCCGTATTTTCTCTCACCATCTCTTATTCTCTTTTCTTCACCTGTACGTCAGTGTCAGTTTGTAAATGAAACCTTGGCAACCAATTTTCGAGGTATCACGCTATCATTATGTACTTGTACGTAGTACGTACATACTTGTAGTTGTTACTTGTACATATCACAACATGTACATGTACATACATACATACAAGTAGTATTGTGTGCTCATGCAACGAAGTTTTTGCTACATGTCACCCCGCCCCAGCATGGTTATTCCTAGCCAGAAACCACTAGTCGGGCTCTTTGAAAAGCACCGAGTCCGGTCCGGTGCTAAGTTGTACTATATAAGTTAGCAGGTGTACACAGTAAAAATGGTGTAACCCTAATCATATCCCTAAAGATAGTCTTTAGAGGGGTACCTGGACGCCCACCCGCACGCGGCCCCCAACGCCGCGGGCCTTCGTGCACCACCCTACCGCTTAGCATGGTGCCCAGAAATTCGATTTTTGCTTTCATTTTTTCTCTGTTTTCTGTTCTTCTGTTTTTCTCTTTACTCGTCTCTCTGCGATGTTTGCTTTGGGGGCCATATTGTTTTAGAGATTGTTTGATAAGCTCCCCTTTCTTTTAGAAAATGTTTTTTTATTAGATAGACGTCATACGCTCAACCGGGTGCTAGGCTGTGGCGTATGGGACGTGGCGTCGTGATGTAGGCCCCGCCTGCGCCACCCGGTAGAAACCTGGCTCCCTAGTGCGAGGAAAGGTAGGCGTTAAATAGCTTCAATCAATTCAATCAATCTTTAGAGAGGTACACCATGCCAGAACACTTGAATGCCCATTATTTCGTTTTCTTCATCTCAAATGCTACTGTACAAGTATGAGAACGGACTTTGAGATGGAGTTTCCGGATTAGGAATAACGTGTCTAAGAGAACGGCTAACATTCCAGTCCAACGTTCGTGATTGGCCGCCGAGCTTTGTAAGTCGACAGAAGCGGCTGATGACAAATGGCGGCATCTGGAGCGGAGAACAGGAGCCCATTCAGCATTCAGCTTACAATCAACTCCCCATCAAATCCATCATACACTCTTCAACCGTCATCTACCCATCGTCAAGCATCAACCAAGAGTTATGAAGCACACACTATTTATCAACATTGCTCTCGCCGCACCGGCTTTCTACACTGCTGCTCTTGCTGCTGCAGCCCCGAATCCCGCCCTTGTCGTCCCGGACACCAGTCTCAAACTTGCCGAGCACAACACGCTTGACCTTGACCTCCACCGCCACTCGCAGATCTCGGACAAGAAGAAGAAGCACAAGCACAAGCACAAGCAAAAGAAGAAGTGCCGCTCGAAGAGCGTCTACGACGTCATCCCCGCTGCTCGTTTCGAGCCCAGCGACGCCTCGTGGGACCCCATCTCGCGCACCCTCTACGTCGTCGACGATAACGGCCAGCTCGCCGGCATCCCTGGTCACTATCTTGACGACGCCTTGGGCCTCTTTTCCGGCACCGCTGCCGCCCAGCAAAAGATCTTCAAGGGTTCTGCGGAAGACGTCCGGCTCTGGCCTGTCGCCGACGGTGTCGATCTAGAAGGCTGCGCCGTCGACCACGACGTCCCAGAGCTCGTGTATCTTGGGGTTGAGTCGCCGCCGGCCGTTCTCGTCTTCAACGTGTCGGCGGGGTCGATCGAGGGCCGCTTTGAGCTCGACAAGTACATGGGCGCGGACGCGGCCGCAGGAAATGTCGGGCTGGAAGCACTTGCGTTTTACTTTGCGCCGGACAAGCGCGCACCGCGGCTGCTGGTTGGGCGGCAGGCGGATGCGGTAGTGTTTGCGTTTGAGTTGTCGGCGGACCGGCAGGCACTGCGGTACCGCGGGAAGTTGCAGGCGCCGGGCCCACGGCGCGACTTGGCAGCCATGTCGGTGTTCCTGGGCCGCGTGTACTTTGTGTACGATAAGGAGTATTTGGGCGTGAGTGTGCCGCTGGTGCAGGTGGAGGACACGCTGGTACGCGGGCGCAAGCAGCCGTATGAGGGCTGGCAGAAGGTGAAGCTAGATTTTGGGGTGCGCGGGCACGAGGGCCTGGCGTTTGCCTATGACAGTTTTGAGTGTGCGTATGGCGTGGACGGGTGCTTGGACGGGAATGAGGAGGAGATTGATCAGACACCTGTGGTGTGTGCGATTGATCCGCCGGGCGACAAGGCAAAGGACGTGACGGTGAATACGGTGTGGCAGATGAAGGAGTGTTGGCAGGTCTAGGGTTACGGGGAGAGGGGTAGAAGAAGTGCAGGAGATTTAAGCGAAGCTGACAGGCGCCGAGAGTTGACGAGGTCTTGGCAGGGGCGGGAGATGCGGATATATTACAAGTTAGGGTTTTGGAGAAACCAAGAACGGAGAAGGCGGGCCGATGGTTATGTTGGCAACTGCCGCCATCTGACACTGAAAGCAGTGCATTTCATGTTTGTTATAAGCAAATGGATTTCTTGAAGAAAAATAGAAAAACGGAAAAAATAAAAAGGTGACAACTTCGCAATTTCAAGGTTTCGGATTTCCCCATCGGGGGTTCTGAGAATGATGGAATTTTTGCCTGTTTGCTTGGAACCTATCAACTGGCTATACATGTATCTGGTACTTGCTGGCTGCTTACAAAACACGTGTAGGGATAAGGTAGCGGGTACATTTGGTGCACCCATGCAAGGGTATGAGGATCGGCCTGTAGCACCAAGAACTAGCTTTTAACGGACAAAGATTGGGTGAACTTACAGAGCAAAAGAAAAGACGGGTTGTGGTTTTCAGTTGTCTTGCGCACAGATTGACTCTATTTAGAGTGACAGCGCCATGTGCTGTGTTGTCATATATGAGGCGGGAGAGCTCTCCATATAGCAATATATAAGAAATATGGTCTTGATCTGCCCGGATCTTAGACTGCCGATGCCCCGACTAACACAGCACCTGAGCAGATTCACTGGTTGCCAGCCGAAGCCTGAACATGCGCTCCCTTTTTTCTGCTATTATCTGATTTGTCGTCCCTCGAGCGCACACATCTGGATGCATTTCTGACTTGCTTGAGGCGGGATATTAACAAGCCCGACTGCCGGTTCTTCTTTTTCTGTTTTCTTTCTTGCTTTCTTTCTTCCGGTTGTAGAGTTTGACTGAGCAGTCACTGTCGAATCATCTTGATTCCGCTTTTCCTCGTGTATGCAGGCAGTTTCCTAGTGAAGCTCTAAGAAAGGGTATTACTGCACGATGATGCCCATAAGAACGAGCCTATTTGGTATTCCCATGACCTCGTTAATCTCGATGCTCTCTTGAGACATTGTTTTTCTCTGCTGTTCTACATCTTCTCCCTCGTCACAGCAGAAACCTGGTGATTTCGCCAAGGGAGTTTTTCTTTTTGATGTGCACCCCAAAAGTCTTGTCTGTTTTTGTTCCGGGGGAAACCAGGCTTTTTTGGTAGAAGAGAATAAAGCCCATACATAGCCCGAGTCCGTCGGTGGCGTCTTTCTCCGCCCCTGTTGATCAGGCTTTGTTATAGGCATATTCTTCTCGGGAGCTCTGTTGCATTATTGATTACTCGTTTGCATGTATATGTATTTATTAATCTGATTTATCTTCTTGATCTCGGTCTGAAGTAAGAGCGTTCTTTTTCTTTTTATATCAGGCTGTTGCGTCCGAAGTTTTCTTATTTCCTTTTCTTTTCTTCTCTCTTTTACGGCTTTCTTTCATATACTTCTTCTCTTCTCCTGTTTCTACCAATACAACCAAGAAATACAGAAATAATACAAGCCGCCTGTGGCTCGCCCTTTTTCTATTCAAGAAAGAACAGACTGCTGTCCGTGATGGCATCAACACAGTCTCCCGGCACTGATCTGCCGCAAAACATTAACCGCTCTCTCTCCGTCCGTGCTGCTCAGACGCCCCAGAAGAAACGCCTGAGCAACTTGACAACAGCCAGCACCATCGCCGACTCTACCATCGACCCGCCGTCCCGGCCCGACCGGTACTCGGCCACGCCCACCGTCACTGGTGACGCGCTGTCCTCTCCTGCACCGGCCGCACCAGCTGCCAGCCGCGAATTTCAGGCAGACGAACCTGCTGCCGGCGCAGCTGTCCCCGCCGGCGCGGCACAGGCAAAACAGTTCGGGCCGCCGCCGGATGAGAGCGACGTGTACTTCCAGCCAAAGTCGCTGCGCTTCTGGCTTGTTATGGTGTCCAACTTTGTAGCAATATTCTTGGTGGCGCTGGACCGCACGATCCTGGCCACGGCGATTCCAAAAATCACAGACGATTTCCACACCCTGAATGATATCGGATGGTATGGCTCGGCGTACATGTTGACGACAGCGGCATCACAGTTACTGTTTGGGCGGATTTTCAAGTTTTATAATGTCAAGTGGTGAGTTTTGTATGGTCTGCAGAGTGAAAGAAACAAAGAAAAGCTAACAGGACAGGACATATCTCGCTACAATCGTTGTCTTTGAAGTAGGCTCGACCATCTGTGCGGCTGCGCCAAACTCGCCCGTCTTCATTGTCGGCCGCGCTATTGCCGGCATTGGATCAGCGGGTATCTTTTCCGGGTCGATGATGATTATGATCCCCATGGTTCCGCTACCAAAGCGACCCATGTTCCAGGCTGTGTTTGGTATGGTTTTTGGCTTGTCATCGGTAATTGGGCCACTGGTTGGCGGCGGGTTCACACAGGCCTTGAGTTGGAGGTGAGCGATTGCTTTTTTTTTCTGTCTTCAGACCTCTCTCTCTCTCTCTCTCTCTCTCCCTGAGATAAGCTAACAATACAACTCCAGGTGGTGCTTCTGGATTAACCTCCCCGTCGGTGGTGTTGCCTTTGCCATGCTCCTCATTTTCCTCGACAACAAACACATTGACCGCCCCAACGTTCCTCTCTGGCAGCACGTGATGCGTTTGGATCCCATTGGCACCTTCTTCTTCATCCCATCCGTCATCTCGCTGCTGCTGGCGCTGCAGTGGGGTGGCTCGACGTATGACTGGGACAACTGGCGTATTGTGATGCTGTTTGTCATTTTTGGCATGGGCTTTCTGGCTTTTGCCGTGGTGCAAATCATTATGCCCAAGACGGCGACGGTTCCGGTGCACGTAATTTGCCAGCGGTCAATGTTGGCTGGGGCGTTTTTCATGTTGTTTCTGGCGGGTGGCATGATGATGGCGATTTACTATGTACCGCTGTGGTGTAAGTTATTGTTATCTCTGATTAAGTGCTTGGATCGCCTTGATGCTAACCAAACAGTCCAAACTGTCAAGCAGGTCAGCCCCGTCGACTCTGGCATCTACACCATTCCGCTGGTTCTCTCCATTGTCGTTTCCAGCGTTATGTCGGGCATCGGCATCCAGAAACTCGGCTACTATGTGCCCTCCATGTTGCTGTGTCCCATCATCATGGCCGTCGGCGAGGGCCTCTTGAGCACCTTTACCCCCCACACCTCGAGTTCTCACTGGATTTCCTTCCAGTTCCTAACGGGCTTTGGCCTTGGTTTTGGTATGCAAGTCGTCAACCTAGCCGTGCAGACTGTGATGCCCAAGGAAGACGTGTCGACTGGCATTGCCATCAGCTTCTTCTCGCAGCAGCTCGGCGCCGCCGTCTTTGTGTCGGTCGGCCAGTCCATCCTGAGCAACCTGCTGATGAGCAAGCTGCGCGGCATCCCGGGCATCAGCGGCCGCGTGGTCGTTTCCGAGGGCGCGTCGAGTCTGCACGAGCTGGTGCCCGCCGAGTACCAGGACCAGGTGACTGAGGCGTACAACTATGCGTGCACACGGGTTTTCTTTGCCGGCTCAATGCTGTGTGTGGCTACATTTGCCAGCGCGCTGTTCATGCAGTGGCGGAGTATCAAGACGGGAGGCCCGGGTGCTAGAGGTCCGCCTGGTGCTGGGGGCCCAGCCGAAGCGAGTACGTCAGGGGACAGAGCCGGCCCAATGCGGGACCTGGATTCGAGTGAGACGGAGAGTCATGAGATGGGCGAAAAGAAGCCCAAGCAAAGCGCCACTGAGGCTGTCTAGAGACAAAGAAGAGCCTTCTGACTTATTTTCATTTCTCGCATCTTGCTTCTTAAGCGTTGTGGGCTGTAAATTTAGAGAGAGAAAGAGAGAGGGGGTGGAGGAGAGAGTTTTATGTGATTTCGATTTTCTCCTTCATCATATGTAATTTATTTTTCTTTTCATGAAATGTCAAGTTGTACGAACAAACGTTCAAAGCAAAACAAAGAGTCAAGGGTTCAGGGTATGGAATGATGTAAATTCGGTGAGCTCACTCACCGATATCCTGCTAGGTACTGTGTACCAGAGTTTGCCAGTCTGATGTGCTATAAACGTAGGTAGCTAGTACCCACTTTCCTATTACAGGGGTTGTCTTAGTGGGGATCAATTTTTTTTTCTTCACCTCAAATAAGACAAAAGTTGAGAGCATCAACTGAAAGCCATCTTTGAACCATCACCAATAACCAACCAACTATTCATTGGATTTACCCCCTATTTTATTTATTTACTCATAATGGGCAAGAAGAGAAGTCACGAAGTCTCGTCCAAGGATGAGGCGATTGCCAACACTGATGTTTCCATGGACAATGGCCAGAGCTCTGACGATGAGGTATGAGAGGCTGCTGGTTTTTTTCAGCAGTACATATATGTATGTACCTGTACTTACTATCTATCAGGATTTCGACATGGTCAACGTCGACTTTGAATGGTTCAACTTCGACTCGGAAATCGACTACCACGGCCTCAAGAGCCTCCTCAGACAACTCTTTGACGTCGACTCTGTGCTGCTGGACATTGCCGGGTTGGCCGACATGATTCTAGAGCAAAACACCATTGGTTCCACCGTCAAGGTCGACGGCAAGGCCACCGACGCCTACGCCATGATGACGGCGCTCAACTCGGCCGAGCACCGCGCCAAGCCGCCCATGGCGCGTCTACTGGCCTACCTAACGGAAAAAGCCGGCACCAACGCAGCCCTTGAGCCCGTGGCCGCACAGCTGGCCGAGTCTTCGGGGGCGCAGGTGGCGCTGGTGTTTTCGGAGCGCTTCATCAACATGCCAGCGGAAATCGCGCCGCCCATGTACGCGATGTTGGTGGACGAGATTGCGGCGGCCGTGGAGGATGGCGAGCCGTACAACTTTACGCACTATCTAGTTGTCAGCAAGGTGTACAGCGAGGTCGAGTCGACGCTGGTCGATACTGAGCGCAAGTCGAAAAAGACAAAGGAGGACCCGGGGGCGTTTTTCTTCTTCCACCCCGAGGACGAGGTGCTGCAGAGACATGCCGTGGCCCACGGTAGCTTTGACTTTACAAAGGAGGATGACATGGTGGCGGATAGCAAGCGGGCGTTCCAGGAGATGGGAATCAAGACGAGAGGCCACCTGATGTTGATTGAGGCGAGCAAGTTTGCAGGGGCTGTCAAGGCGGTTGAGGACTATATTAAGTCCTAGTTGAGTTGGAGTCTGGAGAGAAGTTAAGGAAGTGATGGTAATGCGGCAGTGGAAGGGATTTGGGTCATGTTTATATGTTTTACGGGACAAAAGTAATGATTATTGGTTTACACGGATGTGTTTGACTATATTGTATTGTGTGTATGTGTATCCGAATGTATGATCCGAATGTATGTATATGAATTGTTAGTATGTACAGGCCTGTATTCAGCGATTCAGTGCAAGTGGGTCACTGCTAAGGCGGGGAATTATAGCAGACAAAGCCTCTGAGTCTCCAGCCTTTTTATTTCTTTAGCACGCTTTACTGCCATGTAGCTCTGAGATATGATAGCTCTACTTGTACTTGGCGCTATCCCGCTCCGGGCCCGCCTATCTTATCTTATTGCTACGGGCTGGATGGATGGATGGATGGAAATCGAGGACGAATTCCGATTTTGACAGCCTCCCGAAATATCAAAGCTTTACTCCTTCTTTTTCTTCACCCAAGATTCTCTCCTTCTAAGATTCCCAAATTATCTTAAGCTTGGCTTTATCTCTTTTTTTTTTCTTTTTTCTTTTTTCTTTTGTTCCTCGTTTCTATCTGCGGTGCAGATTTATTGGATTCCTATAATTCGAGGCTTCTTTTTTTCACTCTCACTCCCTCTCTTGACGTCTCTCTCTTAACCTCTCGGCATTTCGACATCCCGACATCTCAACACGTCTTTTCATACATGAAAATCAGCCTATTCCAATCTGCTCGACAAAATCATAACCCAGCTCAGCTCAGGCCAGGCCAAGGCCAAGTTCCCCTCCAAGAAAAATAGAAGAAAAATCTAGGGGAAAAAAAGAGAAAGAAAAAGAACAAATAACACGCCAAATGTCGGAGTCGCCTTTCCATGGGCTCTCCGATGAAGCCGCCGACGATGACACTCCTCTTATTTCGGTGAGTTTGCCCCGCCGAATGCCCACACCCCAAACCGGCTGGCTGGCTGGCTGGCTGGCTGGTCTTGTTGTAAGCTGTCAGTTGCTTCTGGTTCTGAATGGCCGTTTGCGGTCTTGTGAGACTTGTCAGTTCAAGTATGTACTATGTACATACATTTATACATACATACCAGCAACTTGCCAGTTGATTTCTTGTATCATACAATTGGCAGTTGTATACATATATACATGCTCAATCATGGCAGCTGAAAACAAAACCCGCCGGCCCTAGTCAAAATCAAGCTGTGACGGTCAATTTGGCCCCAGAATCACCCAGGCCAGGCTAAATCAGATCAGACCAATCAATTGAATTGAACTACATCCATATATCCAATTCAAGTTTGGTCTCTGCTCATCTCGAGCTTCAACCTCTCAGCCTTGTGGTGTTGATCAAGCCCTGTTACATACTGAAAACACCATCTACCAACCAACCTGCAATCATTTGTGCGACTGGCGGCGCGTGGCCTTTGTCTGTACAGTGCGGTCGGTACAATTGCATCACTCTTGGTCTTGCAATGCCGCCAAGTCCACCCTCAACCACCACTAACGCTGCCGCTGCAGCTCCTGCTGCAGCAAGTCCATCCAATACTAACTCCAATCTCCCCCAACAGACCCGCGGCCTCGAAAACTTTAGTCGAAAAGTCTCAACTACTGCTAGCCACCTAATGGGCGCCAATATCTCGGGGAGCGCCACCCAAAGCCCCGTAATCAACTCCCACTACCATCTCGCCATGACCGAAGTCCACAAGCAGCTTGCCAAGCCGTCGATCCAGCGCGGCGTGTTTGCCCTTGCCCGAACCACCCCGACCGACATGGTGCGCAGCAAGTTTTCCCGCAAGGAAATCCAGCACCGCGCTTTAACGACGCTGCCAGACGATATGCTGGAAAACATTCCGCAGGGTAACAGCGACTATTCGCTCTTCCAGGGTTTCCAGGCCAGCCACCCGGAAATGACGGATCCCGGCCAAAAGAGTAGCAATGTGCTGCGCCGGAGCAGGGCCGACCGCACGCGCAAAATGTTGGAAGATGCAGCGGGGAGCCAGGCGACGCCACAGGCCTTGCACGGCATGAAGCGAGACAAGGCGTCGCTGATGCACGATTTGGAAATGATGGGAGTGCGTAAGAATATGGCCACGTGCGAGATTCGCGAGATCGATAACAAGATTGCCAACTTAGCGGGCATGCGTCGGATACTAATGGAACGGCTTGCGTCTTTGGAGCAGGATGAGGCTTTGTTGGAGCATGATAGTGAGTTTTTTTTTTTCTTCTTCCTCTTCTTTTCCCTCTTCAATACACGCTCTCTCTAATACTAACCAACCATCAAAGTCATGGACCTCGAATCTAAAATAGAAGTCACCCAAGATATCGTCGACCAGGCCGCCCGCGACCGCGCAAACTCGCCCACCCGATCCGAACGCGACCTTGTGGGCTCAGACGACGACGAATCTGTTTCCTCGGGCTTCATGTCCAAGTCTATTTACGAAAAACTCCCGCATTCGTCACGCGCCTCAACCACTTCCCGATCCAGGAAGCCGCGCACTGTGCGCCGCAAGTCAATGCCCGTTCTCCACGAATACTTTGAGTCGGGCACCAGCATCAAGGAGATTCGCGCCCACCAGGACACCATTACTGCCCTGGACTTTGACACGCCGTTTGGTTTGATGGTGACGTCCGCTATGGACGACTCGCTCAAGGTGTGGGACTTGAATGCTGGTCGCTGCATTGGAGTGCTGGATGGCCACACGGCATCCGTGCGCACGCTACAAGTCGAGGATAATATTCTAGCCACGGGCTCAGTCGATGCGACTATCCGGCTATGGGATCTGAGCAAGGCACACTACGACCCGCAAGGCAGCCACTTTGGCCGGGACGACGACGATGACGACGGGATTGCCTTTGAGAACCCCGACGACGAACCCGTCGACCCGCCCGAGGGCAGCATGGCGGACTGCCCGCTGTACACTCTGGAATCGCACATGGACGAAATCACAGCGCTGCACTTCCGCGGCGACGTGCTCGTGTCAGGCTCTGCCGACAAGACCATCCGGCACTGGGATTTGGAAAAGGGCCGGTGTGTGCAGACGCTGGATGTCATGTGGGCAGCAGCGCAGGCATCGGCGACTCTAGGTTCGGACGGCGGATGGAGAAGCACGGGCACAGGCGCGGGCCGCGGCACAACGGCACGGGCAGACTTTGTCGGGGCGCTACAGGTTTTTGAGTCGGCGCTGGCGTGCGGTACGGCGGACGGCATGGTTAGGCTGTGGGATTTGCGCAGTGGACAGGTGCACCGCAGTCTTGTGGGACACACGGGAGCGGTGACATGTCTGCAGTTTGACGATGTGCATTTGGTGACGGGCAGCATGGACCGAAGTATTCGTGTAAGTTTTCTCTTAGTCCTCGCCTTACTCTTTTTTTTTCAGCCCTCGCCTCTCTTTCTTAGTCCTCGCTTCGTCCGGCTCCATCGGTTCCAACCGAGCGAAGCGAGGACTGAAACAAAAGAAAGAAAAGATAGCTAACACAAAAATAGATATGGGACCTGCGCACAGGAGCAATTCACGACGCGTTTGCCTACGAAAATCCAATCACCAGCATGATGTTTGACACGCGCAGAATCGTCAGTGCGGCTGGCGAAGATGTGGTCAAGGTGTACGACAAGGTGGAAGGCCGGCAGTGGGACTGCGGGGCAGGAGTAACGGCGGCCGAGGACGGCAAGCATCCTGCGGTTGTTGAGCGGGTGCGGGTCAAGGACGGATATTTGGTGGAGGGACGGAGGGATGGCATTGTGGGAGTGTGGACTTGTTGATTGTCTTTCTCTCTCTGTGTCCACCCACACACTCTCTTTCTCTCCTGTTCACTCCCATCCACCCACACACACTCTCTCTGTCGGTTTTTCGTTTCCCTTCCTGGCGGCTTTCCCTCTTTTCCTGTTCCTCTCTATTGGCATTTTGTGTACTCTAGATTTCCTTTGTCATTTGCTGTTGTTCGTTTCTTGATGATACCTTTTTTTTCCTTCTTTCTCCTCTGGACGGACATGCATGGCTATACAGTATCTGTAGATACTGTACAAGGGTGTCTGAACGTCTACTTCACCGTGGGATATGGGGGATGATATGCAGATGAAGTTGTTGGTTTATCGACTGTTGTCGAGTGTTTGTGGGGTGGAAGTTGGTGGGTGCTATTGTATGTATAGAGAGGAACAAACAAAAAAGATTAAAAGAAGCCAGAATCAGAGAAAACAACATAAAGAAGTGATTCTGGTTCTCCGTGATACAATGGGATGTCGTGGCCAAGTAGTACATACCTATGTATGGATGCTGAAAGGTACATCATCAAAGTCCCCGCTGTATAGTTGTATTTTAAAGAACAAGCTAGAAGCAGCTGCCTTGCTTTGTTTGGCTTCAACAAATTGATGAGAGAATTGTTGAAGTTGAAAGGCGCGCGAATTTCTGGCAGGTGCAAAGTTGGTGACTTCCTTTTGATATTCGCCTCTTTCCTTTTTTTTTTTCTTTAAATTGAATCATTTTTTAATTGCTGGTTTTTGAGGGATAAAGAAGGAAAGTCCCCACTGCAGTTTCCAAGTTTGTATTGAATCAGATCAGCTGCCAATCTGGGACTTCACGTTCAATTGGAACAGCTTCACTTCAACGCATGCTTGCCTGTATTGTTCCAGCCTTGTTACTGTGTTTGTTTACTCAACCCCAATTCAACCCCTTCTAAACAACCCTTATTCCATCCTCATCCAAATTGCCCACCATATTCACACACTACAACAACCCCGCCGCACACCATGGACTACTCCTCCTCCCTCCACGACCCCGACAATCCGGCCGGCGCTTCTCCCTGGGCCTCAGCCGACTCTCCGCACCGCGCCGGCTTTGGCGCTGACGACGACATGTTCCGCTACGACCCCACTCACTCCTCGGCCTCGGCCCCGATCCCGACCTCCTACGATGCCGCTCCAGACCCCGCCGCCAACGACCCCGATTACAATGCCTTTGGCCCGGCATCTGAGACACAGCAGCCCCACGATGACCCCACAGGATCGCCGCTGCCACCGGCTGTGTCGGTCTCGGCAATGACGTCGCCTGCGCCATCGGGCCGTGATTCGGCTTTTGACCAGCCGCCTGCTACGCCGGTCAAGTCGCAAGCCCAGCAGCGGGCAGCGGCGGAAGGATCATTTCGGCAGGGCCAGCAGCCACAGCCGCAGCTACAGCCACAGCAGCAACAAACAGAGCCTCGCCGGCCGCAGCACCGCCTGACGGCCAAAATCACGGGTCTAGAACGTTCCGGCAAAAAGGATCCGATTCTGCGGTTTGACGTCCATGTAAGTCAAGTGCCCTCACTAACCCACAGTCCCATAGTCCCCGATAACTAACCCTTGCATCCAAGACTAACATCCTCCGCTACCGTACAACCCAATACCGCGACGTCCGGCGTCTGCACTCGGAGTTCGTCAAGCTTGCCGAGCACCTCATCTCGGCCAATCCGCAGGCCATTGTCCCAGCCGTGCCTCCAGCGTGTACCTCTGCCGGTGCCGGCACGGGCGAAGACGAAATGCGGGTCAAGGCGCTGATGCAGCGGTGGTTCAACACCGTGTGCAGCAACGAGGTGCTTATTCACAACGAGGAAATGGCACTGTTTGTCGAGAGCGACTTTGGCTACAGTCCAATAGTGCGAATGAAGCAGCCGGCTACGGGAGTGCGACGCAAAATCCTCAAGCAGTTTGCGCCGCCGCCGGACGAGACGCCGGAGCTGTCGCAGGCGCGGCCGGTGGTCAAGTTGTTTTATCTTGGGACGATGGATGCAGGCCACAAGGTGGACAAACTAGTCAAGGCTCGGCGGGGTGAGCTTCTTCTTTTCTTTTCCTAGCCTCTACCATACTAACCCCTCTTCTTTTCCAGGCCTCGGCCTCGCTGAATCCGACTTTGGTGTCAAAATCGGCGCCATGAGCGTTCAGGAGCTTCATCCCGGTCTAGCCAATGCCTACCGCAAACTCGGCAAAATCATCCAGTCCGTCGGCGACTGCCACGCTGCCCAAGCCACCGCCGAAGCCACCACCCTGGGCGACCCCTTCCAGTACCACTCGCAGGACGCTTTCATCGTCAAGGAAACCCTAACCAACCGGCAGATTCTCATCCGCGAGTTCCTACGCGCCCAAGAACAAACTCGGAGCCGTCTTGCCGCCGCCGACCGCCTCAAGGCCAGCTCGAGCGTGCGCCGCGAAAAAGTCGACGAAGCCATTTCGTCGCTGGACGAGGCCCGCACGATCGAGACTCACCTCTACCAAAAGACGACGCACGTGACGGAGAACCTGGTGCACGAGCAGCGCAAGTGGTTTGCGCGCACCGCCGCTGACCTGCGTCTGAGCATCCGCGAATTCACGCTGCGCGAAATCGAGGCTGAGCGCCGCATTCTCGCCATGCTGGAGAGCGTGCGCCCCGACATTCGCTCCATTGACGCGTCGGGCGGCCTCTCACGCCTCGGCCGCGAAGCTCACCCGCCCGTGCGCCGCACCGGAATGGCGTCATCGCAGGGGCCCAAGGGCGATGCCTGGAGCGGCATTCCGCGCCGCTCGGATCCCGCCGTGCGCAGTCTGAGCGGGTCGCTGGCCGGGGTGGCTGTGGGAGTCGGGCCGGTGGGGCCGGTGGACGAGGAGGCTGTTGAGGGTAGCGGAGTAGGAGGCGGAGTGTTGGGAGATGACGATGATAACCGGCTGGATGCGCGGAATGCGGCGAGCAGGTTGGCTGCCAGTACTTTTTAGTGTATAGTCTTTTCTTGGGCTTTTTCTTATTCTGTCGAGGTTCTGTTATCCAGTTTCAATATTGTCTTATTACTACTGAAATACCACTATTAAAAAAAGAAAACTCCCAAACGCCTTGAATGCTAAAATAACGCCCGTCTCCTACTCAGACGTCCTCGCCTTCATCGCCCGCCTCTGCAAGTCCGCCCGTCCCGCCAATGTGTGCTGTAACCCCGCCCGTCCCAGCCCTACTGCCATACCCGCTGCCGACCCGGGCGCCAAGCTCATCATTGGCCCAGTCGCAGCCATGACAAACTTACGATTCGCCGTGCGCGCGCCCGTTGCCGCTTCCAGGGCCTCGTTGAGCAGTGCCAGGGTGTGCATGGCGTGGTCTTCGGCAGCGACTTGAGCCGAGAAGGCGGCGGCGTCGGACGGTTCGACGAGGCCGAGCTGGACAATGGCGGCGTGGATGTCGCGCAGCAGGGCGTGGTCCAGGGGCGCAGAGGTCTCCGTGTCTCTGGCAGTCGAAGAGGAAGAGGAAGAAGAAGACGGGGGGAGCTGGGCGAGGTAGGCGGCAAGAAGGTCAATGCGGGCTTGCAGCATGCGTACAGCGTTGGCCTTTGTGCGCAGCGCAGCCACAGCGTCTTCTTCTTCGCGCGTCATCAGGGCGTCAGCCTCGCCGGCCATGGGACCAGTAATAGTAGTAGCGTCGACGAACTCCGTCTCGGTAACGGGCTTGGCGTTGCCGCCGCCGCGTGCGACCGAGTGCATGCCAATCATCTCGGCGGGGTCGGTGGAGACGGCAAACTGCGGGACTTCGCGGCAGACGGTGGTTGTGGTGGTGGTGTCGACGGGGATGTGTGTCTCGTACAGTTTGATGGGGAGAGTGGCGCTGTGAGTGGCCGAGTGTGCGGGGTCGAAGCCGAGAAGGAGAAAATCGTGTGTGCGAGCGCGGCGGATGAGGGAAGCATGGACGGAGGCGAGGCGGGGGTCGGGGCCGGCGGGGGGGAGGATGACGTAATATCCGACGAGGGCCAAGCCGGGATCTTTTTTGTTTCTATCAGCTAACCAGATTTTATTCGAAAGAGACGAAGAAAAACATACCTATAGTCTTGCAAAACTCCAACACATCATCGCGCACTGTCCATGCTTCTCCTTCCACCTCTACACTCACGTCAAACGTGCGTTGGATCGACACGCGCCGGCCATCTTGCGTGCCGAGAAGCATGCCGAGGAGAGGAGCCGAGGCAGGCGCGGGAGTTCCACCAGCAGCAGCAGAAGTGGCATCCGAAGCTGAAGCTGAAGAGCTTTCGGCGGGACTGCGGCGGAGAGCATGGCGGGCAATGTGGTCGGAAATATTGAGCACGACAATCGGGTGCAGAGCGACTTGCAAGTCTGACGGCTTATCGGAGAAGTTCAGAGTCATTTTTATAGAGAAATAAATGCTTTAACGGGTTATTATCGTCAAGTTTCAGCATGTACTTTTCATGTACATACAAAAGCTAGAATTGAGGTTAGAGGTAAATAAGCTTGGAGCCTAAAGTAGCAGCTTTAATGTGGAGTTCGGCCTTGAGTGGGTCTTGCTTCTATTCTGGTGTTACGTTAAGATGTAACACCGCTGGGTTTAACCCTTACTATTCCCAATCTGGAAACCTGGTCAACTTCACTCTCTTCTTTCAATATAACTAACAAACAGAGACGGAGGCAGAAAACAGATGCCTCAGACTTTTGCCTTTGCTAGGCTGCTAATCAAGTCTACAATACTAAAGCAGCTCCTCTTCCTCTTTCTCTTCTTCTCCTTCTTATTCTTCTTTGTATCTTTGTTCAATCCTGTCTTCTCTTCTTCCACTCAAAATGGACGCTTCTTCGAATCTTGCTAGTCACCAGCCAGAAGGGAACCCTTCTTCTTCTTCTTCTGATTCTTCTGCTTCTTCTGCTTCTTCTGCTTCTTCTGCTTCTTCTGCTTCTTCTGCTTCTTCTGCTTCTTCTGCTTCTGTTTCTCAGTACTCTCAGCCAAATCTGGCCCCGCTCCCGCCAATCTCTTCGCATGCCTTCCACCCAACTATACCTTCTCTCCCTCCAATGCTGCCGCTCTCCCGGCCCCCTGCTGCCTCTCTGATTCCTTCCTTTGGCTCTGTTGAAACTGCATCGTCGAATCTTTCAACAGAGTCTTGTCCGCATGCCGCTACATCTGTTAAAGCTGCTGATGAAAAGCCTTCTGTCGGTCACGGCGAAGACGCGGCTCCCAAGACCGTGGGCGCTGATGCTGCTCGGATCAAGATCGAGCAGAAAGGCAAGCCGTCGTCTCCACCAGGTCATAGCTTGAGTGGCGAGGCACCATCAGTGCAGATACAGAATACGTCTAGTCTACCCTCAGATGATCTGTCTTGGCATCCGTCAATGCCCGCTCATGAGCCGCCCAATGCTCAGGCTTCTCCTCTTCCGCCTTCGCCCCTTCAGGCCCTCTGGCCACCAAACCTGTTTTATCCCTTCCCACATCTCCTCCCACAAATTTCTCATCTATCCAATCTTCCGCCTCATCTTTTCTCCGCTCTCCCTCCCAACGTCCCCTCAACCCTGCCGTCCAACCTCCTCTCCAGTCTTCCTCCTCATATCCTATCCGCATACAACTCCCATCTTTCCGCCTACAACAACTCATCCCCAAAAACCACTCCCGAAAAACACTCCCTCGACGACTCCCCCACTCCATCCGCCAAAAGACCCTGCACTACCGCCATCCTCCCCAACCCTCTTCCCCCCGCCGATCCGCCCTTCCACGCCCGCATGACCCCCGCTCTGCTCGCCACCAACCCAGGTCTAGCCAGCCATCCCATGTGGAGCGCCAGCTTTGCTGGGACTAACTATGCCGAAAGCCACGGCGCCGAGCCACTCTCCCCCAAGCAACTCCCACCCGCCCAGCCGCCTGTTGGATCCAGCGCCACCGCTGCACCGCCCGAGAATCCCGCCGGAACAGACGCCCTATCCAGCACACAGCTCGACGCCCTCCGTCTTCTTTGCCCACACCTCTTCGCCGCCCCTCCCGCCCCAGACCCGACCCCATCCGACCCCGCGCTGCTGCAGGGTCGCCTCCTCGCCGACCCATCCCTCCCAAACACCCTTCCGCACCATCCGCAGTGCCTCAACAACCCACGCCTCCCCGCCTCTCTGCGCGCCCCGCCTGCACACGCTTCCCGGCCCGCCTGTTCTGCGTGCGCCGTCGACCGACAGCGCCAAATGCTCGCCGCGCAAACCGCCATCGGCGCAGCCCCAGCCACGACGCCGCCGCGCCCCTATGGAATTGCAGCGCAAGCCGTGCGGTTCAACACAACCGCACTGCCGCACACACCGTCATCCTCGTCGTCGTCGTCATCCGGTCTAGCATCTCCGGCCTTTTCCAAAACTGCGCGGCCAGAGCCGCCGCAGGTCAAACACATCATCATCGACATCCTAGACACCATTCTCGAGAGCGTCCTGTTCGATCAGGTGGCGGCGCGGCAGGGCCTGACGCCGGTTAAAGTGCGAGCAATATTCGAGGCTATCGTGCAGGTGCCGATGCTGCGGTATCCCGACGATAAGCGCAAGGTCAGCAAGTTTGCGCTAAATAAGCTGCGCGAGTATCATGAGGCAAAGAAAAAGGTTACCCTGGAGGGCGGAGAGGCTTCGGCGTTTGCGGTGGCGAAGACAATGGGCGAGAGTGGACCAAGAGATTATCCGGCAGGAGTCCCATCCTGGTCTTTGTAGGCTAGGTATTTAGGATTAATAACATTTACGTGATGAAGAGTACATTGATTTTGTGTATGTATAGATGTATTTTTGTGTCTGCGTGATGTACAGATGAAGCAGTCAGTTCATAACCAGTATAGCCGTTCCAACAGCTACTTTATACTATAGTTAATTAGTACTCAAGTCAAAACATCTGCGACAGCTGGTCTGCCAGCTTACTCAACTTGTCTTTATTCCCTTTCATCGAGTCCTCTCCCTTCTCCAGCTGTGTCATATCGCCCTTGTTCCGAGCCATGTTTTTCACTTTCTTGCAGCGCAGAGCCATGCGCGAGAACAGCGCTGGGGCTTGATGCTGCAGCGCCAGGCCAACCGACGAATGTGCAGCGGCTTCCGGTGGGGCTTCAGGGACATTGGCGGGTACGCGGTACAGCCGAGGGCCAGAGACTGATGATGAAGCAATAGAGGACTCGCAGTCGCATATGGCTTGGTCTAGGGCGGACTGCATGGTGACAAGGCCAGAGAGGGCGAGTGTGTGGTCCTTGGGCTGCCATTCTTCGTCGATGTTCAGGAGCGGTTTCTGGTCGGTGGTTGATGGGGGGGTGGCCGTGGAGGAAGTTGATTTAATAGAGGACTTGGACGGGATTGAGGATTCAAAAGAGGTGGAATACTTGGAAGAAGAGGCTTTGGATGAAGACTGGGAGGAAGACTTGGAAGAGCCCGACCCCCAAACATCACACAAGCGCACTCTGTTCTGCGGGTGTTTCGGCCCATATAGCGCCATACTCACCACCTTTACCATTGGCAAAGCTGGGCTTATCTCCTTGTCTGTCTCCTTCCTGCGCGCTTCGTCATACACATCTTCATCGTCGTCCTCCCCCCAGCAATAGTCACTGGAATACACAGAAGCGGCGTCGCTGCTACCCTGCCCCGCGGCCGGCGGTGACGAGCCATACGACTCTGATGCCAGCGTGGTGCCGATGTCGTCAATGATGCGGCACATGTCGTTGATGCGAGAGTGGTCGTTCTCTGTGAGGAACGAGAGTCGGCGGCGCACCATCATGCGAATGCGGTATTGTTCGAGTGTAGGTACAAAGTACGGGTCTATTGGAGAGAAGCTCATGGTTTCAACAAACGAGGGAGAGAATTTGATATCGTCTAATAAGGAATCCATGGCTAAGAGAAATAAACGGCTATTTAGATGTCAGCAAACGGGGTCGAGCGGGGGAGGGGCGTACCTGAGAAGACTAATGGTCTGTTTGGGGGGTGGGAGTACTGGAGAGTTCCTTTTTGTGCAGCGGTATATAAGGCTCTCGTCTATGCTGCCACTAGCAAGAGAGACATTGGGGCCCATTCCGTCAGATTCCATCAACCATGACGATTCTGTGCACGCCTTGTTAGCCAAACTTTGGGGGGAGAAGTATATGACGTACGTGTTGTGTTGTCTTGATCAAGATGGCCTGACTCAAGTGAGTAGGAGGAGCAATCAATGCGTAGCAAAGTATGAAGCAGCGAAGACAGAAAGAAGAGGAAAACAAGCCCTGAGACCAGCTGCAGGAAGACGCAAGTTGAATGTGATGAAGACAGTGATTGATTCTTCCACAGCCCTCTCGAATCTGACGGACTGAATCTGGTTAAATATCCCATCCATTTCTTTTAGTTCTTTCCTCTTTCACGTTTCGCTTCTTTGGCTTTCCAGTCTCTTTCGTCAGCTTGAAACAGCCGCCCTCTTTCTTCTGGTTCCAGGATTCTTCGTGGCCTTTGTGTTGTTCTTTTGGTGGTTTTCAAAGGAAAGACAAATCCTGCACGTCTCACATATTTGTCAAAGAACTTGAGAGAAGACAACAAAGGAAGGCGCGGGCGGCTCTTTCCTTTTCTTTTAACAAAGACCACAATCAGGGTCACACAAACCCCACTTACACCTATTGTCCTTATCGACTGCTATGTACTACACAGTGCACGATACATCTTTTGCATCCTCAACCTATTTCGTCCACGCAAATTGATATTCAAGCACTTATTGAAAAGTCATGTAACCGCCAAATAGATATCTTGATAGTTGAAATACATAAGACAAAGAAAACGATATATATATATATAATCTAGAACAAGCTCGTACAGCCACGAGGCAATGCCAAAGTAGGAAAAGATTCAAGTGTATACATATATATAAATCAACACCATGGAAACGAGTGAAGAGAATCAAGACAAATGAAGAATTCGGCATTGCCCTCGTGAGACTGGCTGCCGAGGGGTATTGTGAAATGAAGCCAAGAGAAAAAAGTAAACAGCAAAAATAAACGTCAAGTCGCCCATCAAAAAAAGAAAAAAAAAAACCCTAATCGTAAAACTCCCTCATCTCTACCTAGTGAACCCAAACGACGCAATCCCAATTCATGCCCAGCAAGATCCACTTAGCACCGTATTGGTCTATACATAAGCAAAGAGTCACATGATTTCATTTGACAAATTATAGATCTGATTTGGGTATCGAGCAAAAGATATGAAGAAGATAAAAAGAGGCTGTTGTTTGGGTCATGGTAAAGATGTCGCTAAGAAGAAAATGTATACATAGAAGAAAATAGAACAGAAGAGAAAGGAATAAAAAAAGAATGGAATGGTGGGATATTAAGCTTTCGTCACGGTCTGAAAAGAAAAGAACAAGGAAATAGAAAAGAATCAAAGGGAATTATAGACATCAAGACCGAGCCGGCTTCCATCTCCATGCAAAAGAAAAATAGAAAAAAATGGGAGGCCAACCCTGGAGAAAAGTTACACAACTCTTCTTTTTTTAGTTCCAACCCAGAGAGTTCTCGGCAGCAACAGGGGGTGAGATGCGCGCAGTGCGCACCGACTGGCCAGCACTGCGACCAGAGCCGTGGCTCTCACGACCACCCGGAGCCATGGCACCGTACGACGAGAAATCACGGCTCATTAGGGCACCACCCATCATGGGAGGTGAGCCCGCATCAGAATACATGTCCGAGTTGTTGCTAATTGACGAGCTACGGCGGTGGGACTGCTTCTTGCTCTTGTAGCGACGAGCCACAACAAACATGGCAGCTCCGTAGCCGGCGGCAACAAACACAGCACCCACAGCAATACCCACAGTTGCGCCCTTCTGCTTCGACGACTGGTTCGAGTTGTCGCTTGACGTACCAGAGCCAAACAGACCACCGCTGTCGCCAGACGAGTCGCTGCTAGAGCTCGACGAATCGTCACCCGAAGATCCACCGCTCGAGCTAGAGCTGCCCGACGACGAGCTAGTCAGGCCATCGTTGTTGCCCGGAATAATGTCAATCGAGGGGTTGATCGCAGCAGCCAGTTGCCGCGCAATCGACGACGGATTCGAGTAGATCTTGGAGCTGGCAAGCTTGACATCCAGCGCCATCGAGTTCACAATCGACGAGGGAACGTACATGTGAGCACATGTCGTGATGAAGCCCAAAGTGCCCTGGGTCTGCAGAGGAACCAGCGACAAAACGTCAATCTTGTCCATGTCAATGCCCTCGGCGTACGAAACAATTGAAGGAACTGTAGAGAAGATCTGCTGGGCAGAAGTAAAGTTCTGCGTGACAAACTCGTACCGCAGCTTGTAGTTGAAGCACAGACGAACCAGAGTCGTGTCGTCGGGCTGCTTCTTGCTGCTGCCGCTGTCAATGCTGGAAGGTAGGTCCGAAGACATGGGCTCCGAAGAGGTAGGAGCTGCAATATTGCTGTTGATGGTAGGAGTGGCAGTGTCCTGAGCCAGCTGGGTACCAAGCCAGTCCTGAGTGTTGGACATGTAACTGACAACAGCAATCGAAGTGACCTGCGCCTGCGTCGTGGTGCTCATAGTGGTAGGAGTAACAATAGTAGTCAGCGGAGTGGATGAGACCTCAGTCGAAGGCACCACAGTGGAAGAAGAGGCGCTAGCCGACGAAGTAGCAGAAGACAGTGTGGTGATAGCAGCAGTACCGTTTCCAGCAGTGGGAACAACAATGACCGAAGTCGCTGACTCCTCAGTCGAAGTCAAACTAACACTGGACTCGGGAGCCAGAGTGGTAGGAGTAGCCGTGGACAGAGTAATGGGAGCAGTACCGTCGGTACCATTGGCAACAGGAGCATCAGGAGTAATGGTGCTCTCAATAGCAGACGATGTGGCCGTCATAGAAGTAGGGTTGGCCGGAGTCAAAGTAATCTGAGACTCGGCACCAGTGGTGGGAACACCACTGCTAGAGCCAATAATCGACGACGAGATGGCAGTGATAGGCAGTTCAGTGCTGACCGCAGTGCCGTTGGCGGTAGGAATGGCGCTGGTCAGAATGTCGATGCTGGTAGGGATTCCAGTGGAGGACGAGGTCGTAGTTTCGGGGGCAATGACAATGGCAGTATCAGAGCTAGAGCTAGAGCCAGAGCTAGAGCTCGAGACAGCAGTGATAGTGGGAATTCCTATGCTAGTCACGCCAGTGGCAGCACCAGTGATGGCGCTAGTAATCAGGGTCTCGGAGCTGGACGAATCGGTGGCCTCGGCAGAAGCAGAGTCAGTCGAAGTGGCACTGCTGCCAGTAATAGCTGACACAAGGCCGCTGGGGCCCAGCAGGAGGCTGCCCGTCGAGGAACTGGTCTCCTCAACAGAGCTGGTCTGAGTGGCCGAAGTGCTCTGGGCAGTAGTGGAAGTCACAATAATGCTGGGAATAGCCAAGCCAGTACCACCGATACCAGTTCCGGTAGCAGATGGGACCACGACGGTAGTGTCGGCAGTCACGGCACGCGATGTGGTAGGAAGCGCAGCATTACTGGAATCATCACTGTTGCTGGTGGAAGCAGTAGAAGTGCTGTTGCTGGAAGGAATGACGACAGTACCGTCAGGAGACGAGGTGCTATCAGATGGAGCCTTTTTGGTGTTGCTAGCAGAGGAGCTAGAGCTAGAGTTGGAGCCAGAACTGGAGCCAGAGCTAGTCTTGGTGGAGGCAGAAGTCGACTGGGAAGACGGAGACTCTGAGGGAGTAGAGCCCGAAGATGCAGAGCTCGAAACTGAAGCACTAGGGTCGGTGTTGCGAGGGGGGCTGGCAGTCACAGTGACAATGGTAACGTCATCAGATGAAGAGTCGTCAGTGCTCAAGGGAGTGGCAGGGCTCGGGGTAGGGGTGGGGCCGTCATTGTTGTTGAAGAAGGACGACAGAGTGTCGAAAAAGGATGGGTCAGAAGAGGAAGTAGGAAGGCTTGCAAAAGTCTCGGTTTGGGTAGAGGTGGCGTTCACAAACTGGCGCTTAATGTGGCGAGGGAAGTAGAAGCGCGGGCGAAGCTCAGCACTGGCGGCAGAGGAAGCCATGGCCAGGGCAGTGCCCATAACAACAGCCTTGAACTGCATTGTGAGAATGGATTGCTGCAAGGGAGCGCAATTGTTAGAACCCAAGTTCACAAAGCAAGCACGAGGAATGGCAGGAGACAAAAGCTTCGGGAAGAGAAGAAGGAAAGAAAAGAAGAAAAAAAGAAAAAAGAGAGAAGCAAGCGAAGTGACAGTGCGGATGGGCAGGGCAACTTACTTGTATAAGTCAAGGGTTATGTAGAACGAGTGAATAAGACGACAAGGTTAAAGAATGTCTAATCGCACAAAGGCTAGGTTAGCATGGATTTTGCTTCCAAGTTGGGAGTAGGCTTCGTATTGCGATCGTCGCCCGCCTGTAGGCTTCGATCAGGGGTCTGGGGTAAAGGCGAAGGATTCATGAACAAGAAATGGCCGTTTATCATGTTGCCTTGATTTGGGTTGGCTGAGTGTGCTATGCTATGTCTTTCGGTGCTCTGGTTTGATGGACTTGGGTGTGTTGTTTGTTCTAAGGACAGGGAGTTGTAGTGGGCCAGATGGGGCAATGGAGTTTGAATGAATGATGAATGAATGGCTAGTTGAGTTGGCTGTTGGTTGACGGTTGGGACGCGCTTGTTACTAGTACAGCATAGTATGTACCCAAGGAGCAAGAATTGGCGGTGACAAAGAGCACCAAGGCAAGGCAAAGCAGAGTGTGAAAGCAAGTGGATATGGTCATGTCATGGTGATATGTAGCATGTACACATGTGTGTGTATGTATGTACTCACAAATTCCAATAGTGGAGATAGCGAGCGTGGGTGCCTCAAAAAGCAGAATAAATAAAAGAGCGACTAGATTGTGCGAAATGCAACAAGAAACACAAGCAAATAAAGATCAAAATGGCGCCAGTGAAAAGAGCACTAGTTACACGATTCAACAGAGATGTACAAATAAAGATCAAGAGAGGCGATAGAATGCATTGAGTGAGAGCGTCTCGTCGTGATGTACTGGATAAGGCGTTGCGTATGTCTTGTTTCTCTGGAGCAGTTTCGTTGGTTTCTTCGGTCGACGTGGATGAAGAAAGCGCCACACGAAAGTGTAGGTCGAGGAGATGACAGTGAAAGAAAGGCCGTAGAAGGAAAAGCAGAAAAAGGAGCGACAAAGTTGGTTCGTGATACGAAGTTGGATATGAAAAAATCAGCAGCTGCCGAGGTCGAAGCGAGAGACAGCTCGATTGATTGTTTTACTAGTGTTGATTTTTTTTGGGGGGGTTAGGTAAATGAAGAAGAAAGATGGGCGACTGGGCAATAATCTCAACCGGTTTGGTAGAATCGAAAGAACGACTCTATCGCCGCGTGTTGTGAAGCTTGTCGGCGGTGAGAAGAAAGGCGAAGCAAAAAAGAAAAGAGAAGAAAAGAAGGGGAGGAGAAAAAAAAAAAAAAAAAAGAAAAGGAGTAAGAAAAAGGTTAAAAAAAAATTGGGAGATATAAGAAATAAGAAAAATAAGGACTAAGAGATAAAAAGGGAAGCTGCGGAAAATAATTAATGGAAGGGGTCTGCCGCTAGTGCGGTGCAGGTGCAGGTGCAGGTGCAAGGTTTACAGGTAAGTGCAAAGTCGCAGCCAGGTAAGGTGAGTGAGTTACATACTTTATTCCTACGGCAAAGTAGGCGCAGGTGTAGCTGCAGGTGTACAAGCAGGTGCAGGTGTTACAAGTAGGTACGTGTGCAGGTGGGTGTGAGTGAGTGAGTGCAAGGTCGTACTTGTTTGTAACCGCAAGCACAGTTTGATAGCTTGGGCAATCAATTAACCAAGGCAACGAATAAAGTACATATGTACTGGTATGTATGCAGTAAAGAAAATTACTGTAATACGCTGACTAGTGAAATAACTTTGTTTTTCTCACTGAGATGAGATAAGACCGACATTGGTTCCCATAACGTACTGGTCACAACTCAACTCATCGAAATATACTACTAAGATGAGAAGAAAAAAAAAACAAGACAATAAAGGGAAGAAAGACGCCAAAAAGGGGGAAGATAGCGGACAAGTCAGAAGCAACGAAGTTTTTTTTTGGTTTTGGTGTTCTTAGAATGACAGAAAAAAAACAAGAAGAAATGAGTGGATGATTCAAGCAAATGGGAGATAAAAAGAGAATCATGACGAAATTAAAACCATCATTGTCCTTCTTGACTATCGTGGAACCAGATAGATAGAGTTCAAGAGAATCGCACTTTTAAGCATAAAGATATAAAGTATCTACAGCAACCCACGGAGGAAAAGGGGAAATCCATGAATACATTTTTTTAATAAAAAAAAAAAACGAGGTAGTTTGCTGTATGAGTAAAGCAGTACACATACTATGTGAGCACTTTGACAGGTCAACCCTCCCGGAATGTGGCGAAGCAACGACTTGATCGTTAGCCCTCTTCTCGCCACCCTTTTTTCTTTCTTTTTTTTTTT
>CM069900.1:2039051-2068032 GCA_036034705.1 Thielaviopsis punctulata | reverse complement strand
TTTTTTTTCCCTAAAGTTGTGGGTGTTCACAACCCTAACGTTGAGTTATCATTTGTATCAGGCAACTTGTAACAGAGGGAAAACGGAAAGAACTCAATAACCCAGAATTTTGATAATTGATAAATCTCATTTGTTGCAAAGGGGGGGTAGGACAGACCGCCGATTGCCCTTTGGATACTCTGGGCCCTGATACATAAATACGTATGTACATACATGTATGTAAGTGTTTTCGCTTTAGCTGCTTAGCCGCACAGGTGCCAGATGATGAAGCTTAATTTGTAGATACATAGATATGTACTACCTATGGTATCTATGTACTTGTATAAATCATAAATCGCGGAAATGGCTGATTTTGTCAAATTTCCCCGTGCTTGTATGTGATTTTCTTTTATGTATCGTACGTATGCAAACATACACATACGTACATATATGACATATGTAGGTACATATGTACGTATACATATACATGGTACATATGTATGTATGCACATACAATACTCTAGGGAGGCAAATAAATTGCAACAGAACAAAAAAAACACGTGAGAGACTGAATGGGGAAAAGAAATGGAACGTTTCGAGAGAAGAAAACAACAAGAGAAAGAAATAAAGTGAGATTAAAGGGGAGCGCCGCCACTAAACAGCACCAGAGCCAAGTACATACTGCGTATGCGTGCAGAGTACTTTAACACTAAGCAGGAAATTTAAGTGCTGAAAGGGCTTAATAAACTTGAACTGGGCTTGGATTACAGCACTAAAGAGCGAGCTAAGTAGTTGACAGATGGACCCTTTTGCATTTGGTACTGAAAACGTCAGCTTATCAGAAAAGTCAGCCAACCTGTTTCGGAAGCGCTAAAATAGTTGCTTGTTTAAAAGGAAGAGAGCGATAAGATTCTATTTTGTGTTTATTTACCCTGAAGCCGAGGAACCAGGTATATGTACTTGTATACGTATGTTGTACATACGTATACATAGTAACAAAAAAAGAAACAAAGATTTGCACGACTCACCGGAAAGGAAGAAAAGAAATAAATACATAGACCAACCAATCTAGGAAATTCGAAGAATAGAAGCAACATGTGTTGTATTTTTTTTTTTCTTCAATACTGCCCAAGAACTCACGGGTTTAATGACGGCCTTATGCACTGCCCTGCTTTCTGGAAATTGAATGCAACATCGCGTGTAAAGCAGGGAAATACTTGTGCCTTCTGTTTTTTTTGTTTTGTCTAGGTTTAGGGACAGCATTAACATTAATAACAAAAAAACAGCTTGGTTCTCGTAGTGTACACGTACATACTTATATGTATGTACACACCTTTTGTAAAGCTGTGCGGAGGCCTGCCTCAGGTTCAGTTCACTTCAGTTCACTTCAAGCTCACTTCATATCATAGTAAACCAAACTTTGCACTGCCCGTTTTTGTTCTCTTGGAGCAACCTGGTTGTTGTAACCTCACTAAGCCCAATACCAACTCCTACCAAACAAACAGACAAGTGCGCTTGGTTAGTCTAATAAGTTGGCTGGCATCATCATGTATGTACAAGTACAAGCACATACCTATCCACCCATTGCCATTCAGTCATCCTATCCATCTGTTTTTGCATCGCTTCACAGACCAAAAGCCAATGCGCAACCACTACAACAGCGGAGTCAGCCAAACGATAACCACCTGTACCGCTCTTTGTTCTTTTCAGTAACATGCCATGCTGCTGACAACCATGATGGATTGACTTTTCGTCCACCGGGTTTCGTTCATGGATCTTGTTCCGTTTGCCTAGGTGAGCCCAAACACAAAAGGGTCTCACCGAAGTGAGACTCTGAGACGGACCCGCAAGCCAAACAACTGCAACGAGTTTTCTGCGGCTCGAGCTTTGCCAGATGATCGGCCATGTTAGCGTTTCACTTTGTTCTTTGCCCAATGCTATTTTCCCAAGAATAGCATCATCATAAACTCTCTCGGGTTTTGCATTGGGAACATGGCCTTAAACAAACACCAAGTCGCTAACTGATTATCTGCCTCTGTTCCTTTTCTGTTTATACCGGAGGATCTGGATTTGATCTGTACGTATGCATCTGTACCGACTATGTATGGATGTACATACAAGTACATAGCGGACAAACATGCCGCGTTCAAGTTTTGACATTCAATGCCCGAATTTGACTTGTTTGGCTTGTTCACACCACTCTTCTAGACCCTAGAACCTGACATCAACAACCTCCTTTTCTACCTTGCCGATTGCGTGTATTTCATGTGTGTGACCAAAGCTTACACGTATATGTGCAATCACAGTAGAATAACAAATACGAAGACGACAGGCTTCGCCTTGTTTTGCTCTTCTCATCAAGCCATAGGAACTTGACACAACTTGCCTGTTCGTGACGAGGAACGTGGTAAACATTAATGTTATTGGTCGAAGCATTTGCAATAGAAAAAGAACAACACATCAAAAACAGGCAAACTATATTTTCAGATGTTGAAGATTCGTGGAGATGGTAAATGGGGTTTTTTTATCATCCAAAAGACTGTTGATATTGTTCTAGCAGAGTCTTGACCTGAAAATAAGCTATACTCCTACTTCAAGGCTTAGAAATTATCCCGAGTCAAGGACACAGCAGGGTAGACGATATGAAGCAACCCCCTGGATCGTAGCCTGGTAGTCGTGATATCAACAAGCATGGGCTCTCTGCGGGGGTGAGAATTCGTGCCTGAGTCTGTCATCCAAGGAGCTTGTTGGGAAATGGAACATGGGCGTCGGGCGAGTCGGTATGCTATCTACGTCTTGGCAAGGAGGGAATCAATACAATGGATATCTCGCCCAGTCATAGTAACAAATGTGTAACTACGAATACATACGTAGTTGAGTTCGTCTAGCGTTGGATGCGGACAACTCATTCTGTCCCCCTTTCTTAAGAACCTCTCTATCATGTGTGCATGTACAAGTATACTCTCAACAAAATATCGTTCATGCTTGCCTTATGCCAAACACCTATTCCAATAGCCACCTTTAACTCACAGTTTGGTTTTTGAAAAGTATGACCAAAATGCAATTCGCCTCAATATATCCTGTTCGCCCCCAAAAATACGATATAGCTGTTATTCTCGAGACATAGAAGTTCACTAGTGATACTGCAGTGTTTGAGGTGACTTGGGAGAAGGGTAACCCGTAGCATGGTAATTGCTATCTGCAATATACGAAATTGTGTCACTCATCACCTCGACATCACAGAGCTTATTCATTACAGCCTGGTAGGTGTACTACCAGCGGTTCTTCGAACTCAGCTTGATACACTTGCATCATGGAATGTTCGCCGCTCCCAGCCGCGCGTTGACCATATGTGCATATTCGAGAATCTGACATGCATCTGCTGATAAGATGACTCTATAATTAACAGAAGCCAAAAAAAGGAAATGGCCCGTCCCATAGCATAGCTCTTCTACTCAAAGTGGCGGTTTCTCTGGTAACACAAAGAGAGCCGCTGGGCTCCTGGTGACACAAAGCAGTGGCCATATCCTGCCGCAGAGACAACGCAGTACCACGCCAGGCCTCCATGATATAACATAGCCGAGGAAAGCGCAATGTTGGGCTGGTGAGGTCGCGTTTCCAAACATAGCTTGTCGCATGAGAATTGGGCGAGGTGTCGATGCATGTTGCCTTGAGTGGTAACTGTAACAAAAAAAGGATAATTTGTGTGCAGATTGACTACTTCTGGAGAGGGTGAGAGTTTATAGACTGTGTAAGCAAATAATGAAACGGGGGAAGGCTGTGGGACATTTGAATTGAGTTTCGAGTTACATTGGTGCTGTGCAAGATTGTTCACGAGACACACGTGAGAGCTGAGGAACTGCTAGTGACAGGTGGCTGAGTTTGTGTACAAACTGAAAGGTTTGTAGCGTACCATTATTCTAGATTAGCCACGAGGACATGTATATCTGTCTGCACATGGCAATTAAACTTGAATTGGAGGACGATACGCTGTTGTTCGTACTGGAGTTCCGTCCCGGCGCCCTCTAGCCTGGGATTAACCGAGATCTCCGCGTCGTTCCCGCTTCAGCTAAGACCACTCCACAAAGGCTATTGCGATGCTCAAATATGCGTGTCGGGAGGGAAGCCGATTGTGTATCATTAATCGGGAATCGGATCAGTCTAGCCGTTGAACGTCTTGGGGAATGGCTTCAGGTACTACGAACCAAGCCGTCCAAACCCTTACATTAGGGTATGTAGCATGACTAAGCAAATGACTTGGAGGTCTGCTTTATGCACTACATACGTACAATTTTTGCGTCATGAATAGAAGGGCGGCCAGTAGTGACAGCAGATGACTTGGTTGACTTGCAGGTCTATGTACATATGTAGGTAAAAACAGGGCGCTGGGACGAACAAAAGACCCTCTCTGGAATTTTGGAGAAAGCTTATGCAACTCGACGCCTTGCGTAGGAAGCGAGGTGGATAAAACACTTGGAATTTTGAAAAAAAAAAAAAAAAACTTATGAAAATAAACTCCCCCGCCACCTTTGGATGATTTTTTTTTCCTTGTTTACTTTTTCTTCTCTTTGCATTCCCATGAAGAAGAAGAAGAACCCAATAATGTCTGCCTTTACTGCTCGCACTTTTGCTCGTCGCTTTTCCTCTGTAAGTTCTTTATCCAGTTTGCATTCTAGCAATGAAAGTTATGACACAATTCTTTTTGTTGCTGTCCTGTTCAACCCCTTCTCAACCCACCACCATCTCCTTTTCCTCCAAAAACCATGTACATATATACATACTATGTACAATGTATATATGTACACAGTACAAGTATGTACAAGCACATACCAGTACTTATTCTGCTTGGGCTGGTTCTGCGTGGCGTTTCAATGCCCCGCCTTTAATGCCCCTCTTCTCAGACCTGCAGAGAGCTCCACAGCCCTGGCCAGGCAAGGCAAGGGCCGCCGCGCTAGCACTTAGTACATGCACTGTACATGTATTTAAACACAAGATATACTGCAGTCACACGTACCTCTGATGTACTGCTTTGTCGCGCCGCAAAAAAACCTCCTCTCCCGTTCAAGTACAAGAAGCTGCTGGAGTCCAGTTCTGTTTTTTTCTTTTTCTTTTTGTTGAAATCCTTTTTCTTCTTCTCTTCGAAACTTCAGCTAACAATAAACTCCTTCTTCCTTTCTTCACTTTCAAACAGTTCTCTGCAAACTTCAACAAAATGGGTGTTACCAAGACCATCATCTCTCCCGGCAACGGCCCTTCCCCCCAGGTTGGCCAGACTGTCACCATTGAGTACACTGGCTGGCTGAAGCAGGCCGATGGCTCCAAGGGCAGCCAGTTCGACAGCTCCGTTGGTCGCGGTGACTTCAAGACCCGCATCGGTGTCGGCATGGTCATCAAGGGTGAGTTTTTCATCCCCCCTTTCGTTCATTTGAATCTCTGGCGGCGCGCTTATGGCTGATTGACTAACATACTTCTAGGCTGGGACGAGGGTGTCACCCAGATGCAGCTCGGCGAGAAGGCTACCCTGGACATTTCCTCCGACTACGCCTACGGCGAGCGGTAAGTCTTCATTGAGCTTGGTGTATGGATGGAGGAAGCGCATGTACTGACTTGTATTCTCTAGCGGTTTCCCTGGTGCCATTCCCCCCAACTCCAACCTGATCTTTGACGTTCACCTGAAGAATATCCAGTAAATGCTTTGATATAGCATATCTGTGGGAGGAGTAGTAACGCACATCATGTAGCTGATGGAGTTGCAATTAGGCGTAGGCGTCTTTCAATAGCCCATCGGTCATGAAATTAATACAAATAACATTTTAAATGTGTTTTTTTTGTGTACGGAGTAGAGCTTGAACCGCATGTACTTCTTACGGTTATTGTGTTAACACTAGAGCTATATTGGAGAGCATTAGCTCAAACGCCCCTGGAAGCTTCTTGGAGCTTATGTCATAGCATGGCCTTGTCTCGCAACTTGAGAATGGTATGCAATTTACGCGGCTCAGTGGAATTGTCCACATACCAGTACATACGTATGTGTATGTATGTATGTATGTATGTATGTAAGTATACATAAGCTACATGATGTCAACAAGATCAAAATAAAGAACTCATTGTATCAAGTTCCATGTATGTACTATGTACATACTAGATACAAAGCTGCACAATCGGCAAGTGCCAAAAGTACACAGTATGTACATACAAGTATGTATGTCGCAGTACATGCATTTATATATTCAACAGTTAGTAGCAACAACCAACAAGGAACAGTATAATAACCGTGCGAGCATCACCATATTCGCCCCCTTGAGGCTTTCTTTCCTCTCCATAGCTTTCTGAAGTTTTGAGGACTGGTATCATTTGCATGTACCAGTATGTATGTACATAGTAGGTACTCCGTACAAGTGTATGTATGTATATACGATGTATACGCATGTACAATGTACATAACTCCGTATGTCAATGTTTGTAAAACGGGCGTGGAAGGCTCCCCCAAGAAAGGCCCCCACTTGCCCACTCGTCAGGTACAATTTTCTCTGTCTTTTATTCTACCATAATTCACAAGGGCCAACCAATTTGGAGGAGGGAAGTTGATTATGGAGGGGTTTGAGGCTTTGATTTCCTTGGGGTTTTATGAGGCTTATGGTGTATTATACTATGCACGTAGTACCATACATATGTATTTGAAATCACAAGCTTGCTCTAGTGCTTGTGAATGATGCAATATTGTATGACTATATTTGCCATGAACTGTAAAACAATAAGCTTGTATATGAGAGCTGTGACTGGAAAAAGCAGCAGTAGCATTGTTTTGTCGGGTTTGTACCTTTGAAGGCACGCGTTACTAATACGAGTACATGCATACTATGTTAAGTACTTGTACTTCCTGAGCTTATTCTCGACCACCCCAGCCTCAACCCAATGGCATTACAACCGCAGCACCTGATCCCTGCCATAGCGGGGTTCTCTTGATAGCTGCAGCAACAGCAACAGCACCTGCCGCTGCCTTCTGCTTTTGCTCTTGCTGCTGCCTTCTGCTGCTGCTCTGGGCTCCATTTTATGCTTAGATCAAGGTATGTACGTAGTACATAGTATGGTACATATGTACATAACATACGTATACTGTAAGAAACCAACACTCAAGAATCCCCAAGTTTTGCCTTATTAAATTCAAATTCTTCCTTCATACATAACAAATCCGCCCAGTCACAAATCAATCAATCAATCAATCGTCTGCGTTTATCTCTTGTTTATTTTATCCGCATTCAAAACCTCATCATCAACTTGATATCCTTCATTACAGCGTTTTTTTTCTTTAATTTATTCTCCTGATTCGTGCTTGATTCTTCTCTCTGGTCTTCTGTCGTCTTTTGCTGTCTTTACCTCTCTTTCTTCCCTCGATTAGTCAAACTGGGGAAGCGCAAAAACTCACACGGGGACCTGGTTGTATCCCAGAAAAGACCATTGACCGTAAGTGACAATCATCTTACTTCTAGATATGTACTCGAAACAAGGCTGGTTTAGGCTCCCTTCTGGTGACACAGGAAAACTAACCTCTCGTGCCTCTTTTCTTTGTGCATAACAGGACGCAAAAATGGCCGAAGTCGACATGAAAGACCAGCCTGCCGCTGACGCTCCCGAAATCGACGAGTCTCTGTACAGTCGCCAGCTCTATGTGCTGGGCCATGAGGCCATGAAGCGCATGGGCGCATCCAATGTGCTGGTCGTTGGCATGAAGGGCCTTGGTATCGAGATTGCCAAAAACGTTGCTCTTGCTGGTGTCAAAAGTCTGACTGTCTACGACCCCTCGCCCGTGACTGTGGCTGATTTGTCGTCGCAGTTCTTCCTGCGTGACGACGACGTTGGCAAGCCTCGCGACGAGGTTTCTGCCCCTAGATTGACCGAGCTGAATGCCTACGTCCCCATCCACGTCCACAAGTCGTCTGCGTAAGTTTTGGCTGTTCGAACTCTTCTTGAAACGCTGAAATGCTAACTTGTGACCTCTTTGCGCCTTGTAGTAGCCTCGACTCCAACCTCTCTGAACTGACCAAGTACCAGGTTGTCGTTCTTACCAACACCCCCCTAAAGCAGCAGCTCGCCATTTCCGACTTCTGCCACAAGAATGGCATTTACGTCATTGTCGCCGACACTTTTGGTCTTTTCGGCTCCATCTTTTGCGACTTTGGTGACAAGTTCACCGTCACTGACGCCACTGGCGAGGCTGCCCTTAGCGGTATTGTCGTCAACATTGACGAGACTGGTCTGGTCAGCGCACTCGACGAGACTCGTCACGGTCTGGAGGATGGCGATTACGTCACCTTTACCGAGATTGAGGGCATGGATTCCCTCAACAACGCTGAGCCCCGAAAGGTTACCGTCAAGGGCCCTTACAACTTCTCTATTGGCGACGTTTCTGGCCTGGGCGAGTACAAGAAGGGTGGCCTGTGGCAGCAGGTCAAGATGCCCAAGGTCCTTGCGTTCAAGGATCTTGCTTCATCTCTGAAGGCCCCTGAGTTTTTGGTTGCTGACTGGGCCAAGTTTGACCGTCACGCTCAGCTGCACGCTGGTTTCCAGGCCGTGCACGCCTTTGCCGAGACCAAGGGCCGTCTCCCTGCTCCTTTCAATGAGGAGGATGCTGCCGAAGTCCTGGAACTGTCCAAGAAGATTGCCTCCGAGGCTGGCACTGAAGTCGAGTTTGATACCAAGCTAATTTCGGAGCTGGCCTATCAGGCGACTGGTGACATAACCCCCATGGCTGCCTTCATTGGTGGTATCACTGCTCAGGAGGTCCTCAAGGCTGTTTCTGGAAAGTTCCACCCCATTCAGCAGTGGCTGTACTTTGACTCGCTGGAATCGCTTCCTGTCAACACTCCCCGTTCGGCTGAGCTCTGCAAGCCTACCGGCAGCAGATATGATGGCCAGATTGCTGTCTTTGGTAAGGAGTTCCAGGCCAAGATTGCCAACACCAAGGAGTTTTTGGTTGGTGCTGGTGCCATTGGTTGCGAGATGCTCAAGAACTGGGCTATGATTGGTCTGGGCACCGGCCCCGAAGGCAAGATTACCATTACCGACATGGACTCAATTGAGCGCAGCAATCTGAACCGTCAGTTCCTCTTCCGTCCCCACGATGTCGGCCAGATGAAGAGTGATTCTGCGGCCAAGGCTGTTCAGCGCATGAACCCCGACCTTAACGGACACATTCAGTCTCATAAGGAGCCTGTGGGCAAGAATACGGAGCATCTGTTCAACGAGGACTTTTGGAACAGCCTGGACGGTGTCACCAATGCTCTGGACAATGTTGCTGCCCGTCAATATGTTGACCAGCGTTGCGTCTTTTTCCGTAAGCCGCTGCTGGAGAGCGGTACTCTGGGTACCAAGGGTAACACGCAGGTTGTTTTGCCCAACATTACCGAGTCATACTCGTCTTCGCACGACCCGCCGGAGAAGGAGTTCCCCATGTGCCTGGTTCGCAGCTTCCCGTACCGCATTGAGCACACAATTGCGTGGGCCAAGGAGCATATTTTCGAGCCGCACTTTGTGCAGCGCCCGCAGACGGTCAACATGTACCTGACGCAGGCGGACTACATTGAAAAGGCGATGCAGCAGGGCGGCAACCAGATTAACGTTTTGAAGAACATTCGCGACAGTTTGACTGTTGACCGGCCGCGCACCTTTGAGGACTGCATTGCGTGGGCGCGTCTGCTGTTTGAAAAGCTGTTTGTCAATGATGTGCAGCAGTTGCTGTTTACTTTCCCCAAGGACGCAACTACGTCGTCTGGAACGCCATTCTGGTCGCCTCCCAAGCGCGCTCCCGACGCGCTTAAGTTTGATGCCACCAACGCGACGCATCTTGGATTTGTGATTGCGGCAGCAAACCTTCACGCATTCAACTACGACATCAAGTCTCCTGGCAACGATAAGGACTTTTACCTGCGCGAGCTGGAGAATGTGATTGTGCCCGACTTTTCGCCGTCTTCGAGTGTCAAGATTCAGGCGGACGAGAGCGAGCCGGTGAGTTTGATGCCAAGATCACAGGAAGAAGGCCGAATACTAATGAAAAATAATAGGACCCGAATGCCAATGCGTTTAGCGACGAAAACGAGGTCAAGAATGTTATTGACAGCATTCCTCAGCCTAGTGAGCTGTCGGGCTATCAGCTGACGCCCGTGGAGTTTGAAAAGGATGACGACAGCAACTACCACATTGACTTCATCACGGCGTGCAGCAACCTGCGGGCGGAGAACTACAAGATTGAGACTGTGGACCGGCACAAGACCAAGTTTATTGCGGGCAAGATTATCCCGGCCATTGCCACGACCACCGCTCTGGTGACGGGGCTGGTTGTGCTGGAGCTCTACAAGGTTCTTGACGGACAGGACAACATTGAAAAGTACAAGAACGGGTTCATCAACTTGGCGCTGCCGTTCTTTGGCTTCAGTGAGCCAATTGCTAGTCCCAAGGTTGAGTACCAGGGCCCTGACGGCAAGGTTGTGCTGGACAAGATTTGGGACCGGTACGAGGTGCAGGACATGACGCTGCAGGAGCTTTTGGACCACTTTGAGGCCAAGGGTCTTACGATTTCGATGCTGAGCTCTGGAGTCAGTCTGCTGTATGCGGCGTTCCAGCCGCCTAGCAAGACGGCGGAGAAGCTGACGATGAAGCTGACGGAGCTGGTGGAGAAGGTGTCGAAGAAGGAGATTCCGTCGCACCAAAAGGATGTGATTTTTGAGGTTGTGGCAGAGGATGTGAATGAGGAGGATGTGGAGGTGCCGTTTATTACAGTGCACCGGTCTTAGTGTAGTAGGCAGAGGCAGGCAGGGTGCTAGTAATACAGGGCTTGGTGGGGGATTTGTTAGCGATGAGTAGTGAGAGGGTTAGAGAGGGTTAGTTTGTGAGCATAAAGCCAAAGAAAAAAAAGGGCACGAAACGAAAGTGAGAAACTTGTGCATGATTAGCAAGAATTTCTATTTCTGACAAGGACGCTGGTTGTATCTTCTGACCAGGACGCTGGCTGTATCTTCTGACCAAGGCGCTGACTGTAACTTGCAATAAAGTTGGAAAATCGAGTTGTTGTTTAGATTATTAATGGACAAGTGGGGCAGGGCAGAATGGAATGAAACCGATGCGGCCGATTTTAGTAACGCTGACAAAGAACTTCTGCAACGAAGCGGGAAGGAACACAGCGCTGCTTCCCCAGCCAGCATGTAATGTGGCAGGAGCAGTTACAGAGCTAAAGGCAATTGCCAAGTTAACAGCAACTAAGAACGAGAACATACAAAGGCTTTCTTTTTGCCACTGCATATTTACATACATACATACATACATACGTATATAAATATCCCCTTCCCTCAAGCTTTTGCCGTTGACCAGGAAATGAGTTTGATTGCCAGATTCATTCCTAAGCGAGCATCATATATATCGACATTTGCGCCGTTCAAGACAGCACCTTTCACCGTTACTTCGAGCCAATTCAAGCAAGTCAGAATGGTCGGTTGCAACTACATACACATGTAACCAAGTCATCGCGGTGGATTATGTAGCACTAACTCCAGCAGGTCTCCACAGACGAAAAGATGAAAATCACCGACTGGGTCAAGCCTGGCGACACATCGGGCGAGTTCAAGCGGCAAGTCAGCACCTTCCGCAACTGGGTTTCGCCGGACCCGGGAGCTGAGTTCCCGGCGGAAAAGGGCCGGTACCACTTGTACGTCAGCTACGCGTGTCCGTGGGCGCACCGCACGCTGATTACGCGCAAGCTCAAGGGCCTGGACGACGTGATTTCGTTTTCCGTGGTGCACTGGCACCTGGGCCAGAACGGGTGGCGTTTTGTTACGGCCGACGAGAAGCTGCCCGGGCAGAACGTGGTGCCGGATCCGGTCGACGGCCACGGCGCCTTCAAGTTCCTGCGCGACGTGTACTTTGACTCGGAAAAGGAGTACAGCGGCCGCTTCACGGTGCCCGTGCTGTACGACAAGGTGGCCCAAAAAATTGTCAACAACGAGAGCAGCGAGATCCTGCGCATGCTCAACTCGGCTTTCAACGGACTCGTGGCCAAGGAGTTTGCGAGCGTCGATGTGTACCCCGACGCGCTGCGCGACAAGATCGAAGCAGCCAACGAGTGGACATATGACCTGATCAACAACGGGGTGTACAAGTCGGGCTTTGCCACCACGCAGGAGGCGTACGAGAAGAATGTCGTGGCGCTGTTTGAAGCACTGGACCGCACTGAGAAGCACCTTGCCGAGATGAAAACCACGGGGCCGTTTTACTTTGGCAAGACGCTGACGGAGGCGGACATTCGGCTGTATGTAACGATTGTGCGGTTTGATGTAAGTTTGGCTCTTGGGCTTGTCGTTCTTTTGGAAGTAATAAAGATGCTAACAAAGGCACCCTCACTCACTCACACAAAAAAAAGCCCGTATACGTGCAGCACTTCAAGTGCAACATTCGCGATATCCGCAGCGGCTACCCGCACATCCACAACTGGATGCGCCACTTGTACTGGTCCATTCCGGCTTTCAAGGACACCACACAGTTCGAGCACATCAAGTTCCACTACACCAAGAGTCACACGCAAATCAACCCCTTTTCTATCACGCCGGTTGGACCGCTTCCGGATATTTTGCCGCTGGATGAGGAGGTGGCGGTGGGACGCAAGTAGACCGCGGGAGGGGTTATCTTATCTGTAGACCCTATCCAACCCTAAATTCGTGGTTTCTTGGTTATCTTCAATTTGACTTTCAACTTCCTCAACTTCTTCAGCTAGTGTGTGTATAAATGTAACAATAACACCCACCCACAGCCAACAATGTCCCACTTGATAGCTCCCCAAATACCCGTTGCAGACGACACAATACCCGGAGCCGTTCCGGTTCCCAAGCACGGCCACGGCGATTTGGTGCAAGCCGTGTGCTTCAATTCCTACGGCGACCGATGTGCCACTGGAGCAGCTGACGGCAAGATTCGCGTATTCAACCGCAACAGTGGCGGCGTATGGAAGCTGTGTGATAGTTGGAATGGGCACGGAGGTGAGGTTTTAGAGGTGTGTGTGTTGCCTTTCATACTTGATGACTCTTGATCTCATTCCATGCAGCTTACACAAGGCTGCAGCCTCGCCTTACGTAAGCTAACATACCCTACCTTACCCAACAGCTCCAATGGCTACCCGCCAGCATCTACCCCAACCTGATTGCCTCTCTGGGGATTGACGGCCACTTTAAAATTTGGGCCGAGGACCCATCCTCTACCTCCTCTGCCGCCTCTGCCGGCCGCCGCTTTTCGGCCTCGCGCGCCTCTCAAAAACCCGTCTACGAGACCCGTTCCGCCCGCGCCGCCTACCGCTCCTTTGCCATGCGCCACGACGACGACTCGCGCCACACCCACCTCGCCCTGCTCACAGCCGACGGCGAACTGTCGCTCTACGAATACGATGCGCCCGAGCAACTCACCAGCGGTGCCTCAGCCGCCGCCGGCTCGTTGCTCGACAAGGTCCGCGTGTGTCCTAAGCCGCTACGCGGCGAAGAGGTTGCCTTCAGCGTCGCCTTTGACCCCAACCCGCTGCCGTGCTACACGGCCCTGCGCGCCGGCGCCACTACCGACTCGCTCGCCCTCGTCGTCGCTGCCATGGACACCGTCAAGGTGTACCGCACGCGCAGCCCGCGGCCCGGCTCTGCCGCCGCCCGCGCCCTGTACCTCGCCGGCGCCGTCGACGGCGGCCACCGCGGCTCGCTCGTGCGTCACGTCGCGTGGGCGCCCGGCAACATCCGCGGCTACGACGTGCTTGCATCCGCCGGCCAGGATGGCCGCGTGCGCGTGTATCGCCTGGAAACGCCCGTGGCGCGCGACGACGGCAAGTCCTGGGCCATGGCCGACGTCATGCGGCGCGCGGCTAGCGGCGCCCCCGCTCACGGCACGCCCGGTGCTGCGGGCCAGGGCGGGTTGGCGGCTAGTCTGGCGCGCGCGGGGAGCAATCTGTCGGCAGCGGTGGGCAGCAGCGCGGGGGCCAAAGACGGCAGCAGTAGCGGTGGCGCCGGTGGTGGCGGTGCTGGTGGTAGCGGTGGAGGAGGCGGCGGCGGCAGCGGCGGTGATGATGCGGGTATGGTGATGCATGATTTCTACGAAGTGAGTCGGCTGGACCATCACCATGCGCCAGTGTGGCGGGTGGGGTTTGACGATGATGGTATGGTGCTGGGGAGTGTGGGGGATTCAGGGCGGCTGATTTGTTTCCGGCAGATGCCGAGCGGGGTATGGGCCAAGAGCAGCGAGATGAAGATGGAGCGTCGACAGTAGCCCTATTTTCATAAAAGAGAGTAGTATTTTCTGAAAAAAAAAGAGATATATATAAAAGTGTGTATGTACATATGTAGATATTTTATTACATTGGTATATGACCCTAACCCTATTACCGTCTCCCCCGCTTGCCTCCTCCAGCCGACTGCTCGGCAGCCAGACGCTTCTTGCCCTCCTTTTGCCAAAAGTCCTTCTTTTCCTGCTTCTCGCGTGAAGCCTTCTTCTCCTCGAGCACCGCCATTTTCTTCTTGAACTCTGCGCGCTTCTCGTCCTTTTTGGCCTTGCGCTTGGCCTCCTTGTCGCGGGAGATGGTGGCGAGCATGCTGACGAGGGCGCGTGATTTCTTTTCCTCGCCGCCGAGCACGACAGCGCGCTTGGCCATGTACGTGTCCTTTTTCTGCTTCTTGGCCTGCACAATCTGGCTCTTGAAGGGCAGGCTGGCGGCGAGGGCGCGCGGCACCTTGAGCCCGTTGAAGTGGCGGGTCTCGCGCGTGATTTTGCGGTACTGGCTGTTCTTGGGCAGCGGCGTGGCGATGTTTTCGGCGCGGCGGATCTCACCCGTCAGACGCATGGCCTGCCAGCCAATCAGGTTGGTCACGGGGTTGTAGAAGCGGTGCGGCTTGACAGGGTACCAGGCGCGGAGGAAGACTATGTCGCTGATGAGCACCTTGTCCTCAAAAGTGGCGCGGAAGTGGCCGTCGGGTTTGCTCAGGGCGCGCTTGATCTGGCCGCGGATGCCCGAGACGGTCTTGATGGCGGCGCCCTCAAACTTGGCGACTTCCAGGGCAGTCTGGAACATGTTTTTGATAAAGGCGGTGTTCTTGTACACCTTGTACGGCGCGCCCGTTAGCTTCAGCTTCTTGACAATCTCGGTGGACTCGTCGACCGACAGCACGGTGCCCGAGGCGGCGATGCGGAAGCCCGGGTACTTTTGGCCAAGCGAGTTGAAAGCCACAAAGCCCGTGTTGGGCGCAATCAACGGGCCGTAAAAGGTGCCAAAGCAGTGCATGTGCTCGGGCGTGTACTTGAGCATGCGGTTGCGCGTGCGCGAGTCCGAGATGCTGTACACGGGCATGGACTGGAAACGGCGCCAGCCCATGGAAAAGATGAGCGGGTCGTTGGTCTTGAGGATCTTCTTGTGCCAGCGGTGGCGCTTGATGCGCACCTGCACGAAACCGAAGCGGTCCTCGGTCGGCGCCAGGCCGCCAACCACAATCGGCATGCGCGTGTTGAACGAGTCGACAAACTCGGCCGGGATGCCCTCGAGGACCAGCTTGGCATACTTGCCGGCGCGGAAGCCCTCGACTGCTTGTCGCTGCTTCTCATCAAGCTGCGAGAACTCGTCTTTGTTGATGTCGAGTTGTTTTTGGAGGAGCGACTTTTGCATGTCGTACCACTCGTCCTCGCCGAATTCCTCGGTGCCGCCGTTTTCACGCCGCGCCTTAGCCTTGTCGTTGAAAAAGCCCTCGCGGTCTTCTTCCTCAAAGCGCAGCTTGAGTTCTTCTTTGCGCTTGGCGTTGCGCTCGCGCTCGGCTTCAATGTCTTCGGCCGTTTCCTGCTCAGCCGGCTCAGAAGCGGCAGCGGCAGCGGCAGCGGCACCAGGACCGTGAACCTCGCCCGTCTCCAAATCCTCAAAGGCACCATCGCCCTCGTCGTTGGAATCGCCAAACGGATCTTCTTCGTCGTCGTCGCCGTTATTTTCGTCGTTTCCGAGAGAAGCTGCCGCGGCAAAGCGCCGGCCAAGCTCTTCAATGTTGTCCGAGTCGGCCCACTTGGCTGCCAGCTGCTCGTAGTCATACTTTGGAATCGTGCGGTCCTCTTCGGGCGCCTCGGCTGCCGTCTGCTTCTTCTTCTTAAAGAACTCCTCGTCATCTTCGTCGTCTTCAATGTTTTCCTCGTCCGACTCTTCGTCCTCGGCCGTGCCAGCCCAGCGCTTCAGCACATCAGTAGGCTCGATGGAGTTGTCGTACAGCATACGAGCCAGATCAACGGGTCTGAATGCCGGCCGCTTGTGGATCTTGGCCACGTGAGACGCCATGTTGTCTTTCCAGCGCAGAGCCGCGGTTTCTTCGTCCTCGTCAAAGTCCTCGTCGTCGTCTTCAAAGCCCTCCTCGCCCGAGATGGACCCCAAGTCCGAGTCGCTATCGGCAAAGGCCAGCTCCTCCTCGTTCTGCGCCTTGTCATTGCCGCGGTTCTTGAACATCTTACCGAGTCTCTTTTCATCGAATTCCTCTCCTTCCATGTCACTGTCGGCCTCTACCTCGGCTTCATCTTCGTCGTCTTCGTCGTCTTCCTCGTCTCCTTCTTCCTCGCCATCGACAACACGCGCCTGGCGGAGAGACTTGCGCCCGCTGTCTCCCTCTTCTTCAGCCTGTGTAATTTTGTCTCCGCCTTGGAACAGCTGCACGCCTTCCTCTGTCTTTCCGAGCAGCTTGCGCTCTCCCTGCAGCCCGATAATCAGCTCCTCTCCCTCGCCGCGCTCGCCCTCGTGACCGTCTTCGTTGTTGAACTGGAATCCCTTGTCACGCGTGATCCAGATGGCGTCTCCCTCAATCTTGAGGCCGCTACGATCCGACATGGGCGCGTGGATCTTTCTGTCCTTTTCCTCCAGCCGTCGCTTGCCCTTTTTGCCCGTAGCCTGTTCCAGGGCTTTTTCCATGGCCGGTGTCGGACACGGGTCGGGCAGCACTTCGATATGTGACACGGTAAAGTCTCCGAGACCGGCAATGTGCACACGCTGGCCCGAAGCCGCAAAATTGGTGCCACGCAGATATCCCGAGAGAACAATGGAGCGGTCGCACTTGGCGTCCTCCTCGATCTTGGTGGGGTGTGTAATATCCCGGAACGAGTCAATGACCGAGTACGGGTGGCTGTTACGCCAAATCAGTGGACGCGGGTTCTTCATGACCGACAGGAAACGCGACATGTTGTGAATCTCGCGATCGGGATACCGGCCGTTGATGACTCCAGACAAGAAGAAGAGCGGGGCACCCTGGTACAGCTCGCTCCACAGACGACGCTTGAGCTTGCGCTTGGCGTCCTTGAGAGCCTGCGGCTTGCGGAACAGATCCAGGTGCGAGAGAATGCCAAAAACGTTTCCGGGCATACCAGTGGCAGCCAGCACGTTGAGAAACTCCATTGTCTCCATTTCAAAGCCGTAGTTACCGTCAATCATGAGCAGCACCACGTCAGCCACCTTGGCCACGTCGACCATGGCTGAAAGGTCGTTGGGGCACTCAAAAAAGGTCAGACGTTGCTTCTTGGACGTGACAACGGTGATGGGGCCCTGCGGATCAGAAATGGTCTCTTTGGCATAGCGGCGAATCAAAGACTTCAACAGAGTAGTTTTGCCGACTCCGGGCGGGCCGACAATGGCGACCAGACGTGGAGCAGGTTCATCGGGGATGCGGTCGACGAGGGGGACGTGGAAGCGTTTTTCTTTGATCTTTTTGATGGTTTAGTTAGTTTTGAGCCCAAAGAACTTGGGGTCTGGAACTCAGTAAGCAAGGCAACGACAGAAGAGAAGCCAAAACCTACATCGTGAGACCGGGCGGCAGCACGGTTCAACTTGCCCGGGTTCGCAAAAGCAAAAGCCTTGGGATTCCGCTCGCCGCTCGTTGGTTTCTTGCGGTCCTTGGACTTGCGGTGAGGTTTGTGCAGTTGCTCCATATTGACAACAAAGCAATCAAACCAGCAAACAGAGAGGGGAAGAAGAAACAAAAAGGCAGCAATGGCCTTTGTTGGTTGGTTGAGTTCCACGAGGTTTATTTGAAGTCTTCTTCTGACTGAAAATTTCAAAACCAACAACAGAGGTGCTAGAAATTTCTTATCTTATCTTAATCGATAGTAGGAGAGGTGGGTCTGCCAGTTTGATACTGTATGTACCATAAAGTGTAAGAAAGTGGGGATGGGTTAACAGGGTTAAGTCGCAGGGGTTGATCGCATTTCAGGCAGCCTAGTATAAGATAGAGCATTGTATGTACACAAGTAAAGCTTAGGCCGTGATATGAGGAGAAATACATAAGCTTGCGTATGGTTGGCACATACACATTGTTATAATAGGCACAAGTAATATACAGAGTACCTCATGTAGATGCACAATAAGGACGTCTAACAGACAAGCGGAAAGGAATGCTTGCATAACCAAAGTTCCTTTATTGCTCCCAAAACACAACTCTACATACTTGTAAACACGAGCCCAAGAATGACGTTTAAGCTACTACCTGCTCGCTGGGCCAGATCCAGACTCGGACTCGAGGCGCCCACTACATCAGCTGGCCTCACAGCCGCATTCCATCGCTACATAAAACCCGCTGGAGCTGCTGCCCCTCTTCCTTTTTCTTTTCTATTTCCCTATTCACTTTCAGTTTCTCATTTTTCCACATCTTTAGTTTTTCGTGATCCTCATTCTTCACCCGCCAAAATGCCTAGCTTTATTGTATGTTTTCGTTCTTCCTCTTCTTTTCTCTTTCTTCTTCTTCCTGTCTAACTCATCTGCAGGTCACGTGCAAGTCCGACGCCACTCCCGAGCAGGTCCAGGCGTAAGTTTCTGTCCCTCATAACGACTCTATACATACCTACCATATTCCATATTGTGCTCTGCTAACTCGCGCAGCGCCAAGGACCACGCCAAGTCGCAGGGCGGCGAAATCACCCACGAGTACAACCTGATCAAGGGCTTTGCGTACGTTTGCTCTCCTCTCTCAACAAACTTTATAATGCAGTACAAGAATGTCTAACACCGCAAAGTGTCAAATACCCGGAGGGCTCCGTCCAAACTCTGGCCGAGCACCCGCACATCAACACGGTCGAGGCTGATGGCGTCATGAAGACTCAGTAAGCGGCAGGCCGCTGTTTCTTATATTTTCCTCCTTTTTTTCTTTCTTCTTTTTATCTAGTGTTTGTAAATATACCAGAGGCCCAGTCTCGCGTGTTGAAATAAAACAAATTGAAATCAAATATTTGTTGTAAATCAGTGACATTTGTAAGCCGGGGCTGCTTGAAGGCTGCCCCGCGGGAAGCTTGTTGCCTGTATGGTATGTATCGCATGCAACTTGACAGGGGTGTAGAACGCCACAGCGCCACATTCCATAAGTGCCACCCTTTGCTCAGTCCATTTATCGTCATTGATTTAAGCTTGGAGCTTTCTCTCAGACCCGCCCTTCAAGCTCTCGGCTTGGCCAGTATCAGAAGAACCCCGGTTTTGCTCTCTCTTTGTTATCCATATCTGTTTATTGAATCCAGTGCTACAATCAGTGAAGCAACTCGTACAGCCCTCAGTCCACTATCCAACATGCGCCACTGCTGTTCAGCGCCGGCCGTTTCTGTTTGTCTCGCTCAAAGCGTCCGTCCCACACTCACGCAGAATCTCCGGCCAGCTCTATGTCCTACCCTGCCACAGTTGTGTTCTCGGCCGGCCAACCGCCAAAGACTTATACATACCAGCCACCCGCGCTTTCGGCCGCCACACGCCAAAGACGATGAAATCACGCGTCTGGCCTCGCAGCCTCAGCACCCGCTAAGCCTAGCCGACCTGATTCGGTAAACTCCTTGTCGTCTTTGTATGTATAAGGATATATTACAACTAACAAATCAGCCACGGCCGCCCGCCTCTCTCGGAAGCCGCCCTTTTGTCTTCGGCAAACTTTGCTCTCGAGCTCCTTCCCATCCGTCTCGCCCACCGCATCCAGGCCCTGCGCAGCCTCCCCTTCATCGTCGTGTCCAACCCTCACATCAACAAGATCTACCACAACTACATGCACTCTCTCGAGTCCCTCCTGCCATTCACCCACGCATCTTCGTCATCTTCGTCGTCATCTTCGTCGCCCTACCACACCCACAAAATCTCGTCTCTGGCCGACGAAAAACGCTTCACGGCCGTGCTCGCGGCCCTCGTCGCCGCCCACAACGACACCATCCCCATCCTCGCCCGCGGCTTCCTCGAATGCAAGCGCTACCTGCCGGCCACCACCGTCACGCGCTTCCTCGACCAACACCTGCGCGCGCGCATCGGCACGCGCCTAATTGCCGAGCAGCACCTGGCCCTGCACTACTCGAGCCACCCAGACACGGCGCACGCGCACTACCGCGACCCGCCCGCGCACTACATTGGCGTCATCGACACGGCGCTGCGGCCGGCAGAGACGGTGGAGCTGTGCGCCTCGTTTGTCGCAGACATATGCGAGCTGCGCTACGGCGTGCGCCCGTCGCTCGTCATTGACGGCGACCCGGCCACCACGTTTGCCCACGTGCCCATGCACCTGGATTACATGCTAACGGAGCTGCTCAAAAACGCCTTCCGCGCCACCGTCGAGAACCGCCCCGACGCACCCGTGGTGGTGACTGTGGCGCCGGAGCCAGCCGACGCGCCCGGTAGCCCGCCGCCGGTCGAGGAGCCGTGCCACGCTGTCGTCGAGGAACTCAGCCACGTCGGCGCCATCCAGAGGCTGGACGACAATGTGCCGGGCGTGACGATCCGCATCCGCGACCACGGTGGCGGCATCAGCCACGACGTGCTGCCGAGTATCTGGTCGTACTCCTTCACCACGTTTAATGACAACGACGACTTGCCCGGGTCGGATGGGCTGGCGGCCATTGCGAATGCAGGGGCTGGAGGGAGCTCGCTGGCGGGTCTGGGCTATGGATTGCCACTGAGTCGGGCGTATGCCGAGTATTTTGGCGGAGGCATCCAGGTGGAGAGTTTGTTTGGGTGGGGGACTGACGTGTATCTACGACTCAAAGGAATTGGGCGCATTCAATAAATGTGTACGAAACAACAAACACGCCATAGAATTATGATTATATAGTTAAAATAACAGGGTATACAGGTACGTATGTACATACACGCATACATACATACACCAGAAACGAAACGCGCAGTAACAAGAGAAGACAAGATATTATTATCAACACGAATATATAAAAGAGAAAAACAGATATAAAATGAACAGCTGGAGAAATGTGCGGTGGGAGTAAATGGCCAACATGGCAAAGCAACAAACAGAGATACATAATAATAATAATAATAATAGTAAAAAAAAGAAAAGAAAACCCTCTATCAAGATCAACAAAACGAACCATTCAACATAAAACCTTTCGCTTCATCCCGTGCATGCTTGGGGCAGATGCGAGTCGGCCACAAGAGTATATAAAAAAGAAAATGTGTAAAACAAGTGTAAAAAGAAAATAGAAGCAAGGGAAAAAAGAACGCAAAGTCAAAAAGAACCCGAGATCAACAGCCAGCTAGCCAGTCTACATGTTGGCCAGCTCAGTGTCAATCTGGCGATCCATAAACGTCCTCCGCTCGCCAACAAGCTCCGTCTGCAGTCTCTGCTCCACCAGAGCCCGCACCTGCTTCTTGGTCACCGTGTCCAGGTCAACCTCGCGTAGCACGCTCTGGATCGCATCGACAATCATCAGGTCATCCGGGCCAGTTGTGCCACTCTGGAAGTCAAACGACGACGGCGACCGGATCATGGCCGACGACCGCTGGTGCGCCAGGTTGGGCGAGACCGTCGACAGTCTGCTCGTCGAAGCACCCAGGCCCATGGCAGAAGCCCGGCCATCCTGGTACGGTGACGCGTGGCGCGAAGGGTCCTGGAGGCCACCGCCCACCGAAATCATTGACTGCCGGTGCATCGGGTGGTCCTGGTACTGGCCGCGGCCACCAGCAAACGACGGCGAAGGAGGCATGTACGAGCCGCGCTGCATGCCGCCGCCAAACACCGAGCCCTGGGGAGCGCCCGAGTACACAGACTTGATCTCGTCCATCTCGTACTGGTCATCGGCATAGTACTCCTTGTCGGCATAGCCACGGCGACCAGGCAGGTTGTTGGCAATAGCATAATCGTCCCAGCGCTGCAGAGGAATGCTGCGAGGGTCAAACATGCCATCAGAGGCTGCCACAATCTTCTTGTCACCCTTCTCTCCCACCACAATACGCGTGTTACCCCACGAGAAGTTGTCCTGGTTCCAGAACGAGTAGATGGGAAGAACAAACGAGTAGATGGGAATGGCTAAGATGTAAATAATCATCCAACCAATGTGCTGCCACTGGCGCTTCAGAATGAAAATCAGCGCCTGCAGACCGTACACGACCGCAATCATGATTACCGAAATCAGCGGGAACTGCCCGTGGTGACCAATGATCATGTACAGCAGGTAAGCCAGGTAACCGCACGTCGCGGGAAGGATAATCGTCGAGCAGAGATCCAAAAACACCACAAAGCGCATCGAGAAGCAGCAGAATCCGCACATTTCCTTCAGCTGCACCAGTTCAAACAGGTTGTGAATGGTCGAGTTAATCCACCGACGACGCTGGGACAGCAAAACGCTCCATGACTCAGGCGCTGCAGTCTCGCAGTACGCATCGGGGATAAACTTGAAGCGGTGGCTGGGGAAGTACTTGGTCATCAGCGTCGTAAGGTAACGATCCTCACCCAGCGACAAAAGGTTCTTCTTGTGCAGAGTGTCGACCTCGCAGATGCTGTAGTCGCGGATAATCTCGTTGGAGATAATCAGGGGCTTGCGCTTGTCAGGCGTGCGGAGACGGTACATGGAGAAACTGTCAACTTGTTAGCACCGAGTCGCAAAGAAAAGCAGAGAAGTAAAGATACATACCAGCCGGGCAAGCAAGTAACGGAGCCAAACAGAGACTCGAAAGCCTTGGCCAAGTGGTGAGAAATGTAGTATTCGTAAACCTGAATCATCGTCCACCACGTCTTTTCGTCGTTCTCCAGGGCAGTTTCACCGCAGATGCCCGCAATCTTGGAATCATTGGCGCAAGCAGACACTAAACGGTTCAGAGAATCTTCACGCACACAAGTATCGGCATCAACCATCAGAATGTACTCGTACAGCTCAGGATCCACACCGATAATGTTGTTGATCTGGTGGAAGATTTCCAGCTCCAGCGGGTTCATAGGCGACCGGTGGTGCACACGGTTGAGGAATGACATCAGCAGAATCTGGGAGTCACGCTTACCGCGGTTACCAGGTTTGGACAGAGCCTGTTCAGACTCCTTGCCAACCTTGACGACAACCAGGTACGGGACAACGTTGCCCTCAAACTCGTACAAACCAGAGTACACCTTTCCGTAGTTGAGCTGCTCGGCACCAGTTCCAATCGACTTGAATGGCAGCGCCGGCGGATCAACCTTGGGGTCAACACCAAGAATATCCAACACAATTTTGGGGGTGGGACGATCGTTGCCCTGACCGACAATGATACCGTCACAGATGATGCAAATCAGCTTGCGCTTGTTGTCATACTGCAGAGCAGTCAGAGAGTCAACGGCCTTGCGAATCGAGTCTTCACCCTCAGTGTAAGCAGGCACCTGGCAGATGACAAACTTATCCTGCGGCGGCGGGCGCTTCTTGGAACCAAACTGCAGGGCAGCCAGGAACTTGATGAGAATGGTCGAGCAGACAATAATGGTAAAGGCAAGCAGCATGTAGTTGATGACCTGGCAACGCGGAGAGTTACGGAAGTCGGCGATACCCATGTACCAGTTGTTGATGATGCAGTCAATGCTGTCATTAACGTTAGACAGCGCCGTCGCATTGTTGGCCTTTTCCGTGCGCAGCTTGTCAACGTTTGCCGTAATGTCCGTGCCTGTGTTCTTCTTGATCATATCCGTCAGTTCGGAGTTGAGGAACTCGTACGATGATGCATCCGACATCAAGTTGAGCGTGTAAAAGTAGTCGGTCAGATCGTATAGCTTCTTCTTGTACCAAAACCACATGCGGTCGTAGTCGTTGGCCTGTTCCTTGACTGTTGACTTGGTGTAAACCACCTTTCCCTTGTAGTACTCCTTCATAGTAGGCAGGAAATTGTCCCAGTACCAGTTGGGGTTTGTCAGGTCAGTGTCGGCATAGCTAGTACGGTCACCAGAGGTGTGAATGGCATAAGAGTACTGGGTAGCACTGGTATCGTTGTGCTGAAGCACCAGGTACTTGTTGGTCACCAGGTTGGGGCAAGACTTGTACAGTAGAATTGGGAAGTAAGCCGTTAGATCCAAACCAGCCAAAGGCTCCATCTGCGAGTTGGTGACTTGAATGGCCGTGGTACCGTGGTTGAGCTTCCAGAACTTGGTGATATCGTAGACGGCGCCGTGGATAGCTACGTAAAAGTCGTTGCTGGCTGTGTGCTGACTGACTTCCGACAAGTTCCAAACCTTGTTCTTGTTGGGGCAAAGAACATTACCGAGACCAATAATCATGAACAGGACAAACGCATTCAGCAAAAAGATAAACCACACCAGCACAACCTTTTCACGCCACGCCTGACGCACATCAGGACGGTGCATGCGGCCAACCCAGCGAAGAAGAGGCGACGGGATCCAGAAGGTCCACGCCCACACAATCGCAACCCATACACGACGCCGCATGGGCACAGGCACTGTTTCAATGTGCTTACCCTCGGCTAGCTCGGGGTCTAGCTGGCCAATAAACTGGCCTTCTTCGTTGTAGTACACATGGCCCTGGTACACATCACCCTTGTTGCCCAGACCATAATCACCGGCGTGCACATTACGCAGGCCGCTGGGAGCAATGGACGGGGCCGCATTGGGCTGCTGGCCAAGTGTCATCTGGCTCATGTTTCCCTGGCTGTAGTTGCGCTGGTGGCCAATGAGCTGTTCACGGCTGCCGTTGGGCGTAGACTCCATAGCAGGCGGGTAGTAGCTGCCGCTGTTGGAGAAGCTCTGCTCCATAGGCATCGAGCCCAGCATAGGCGGCATGCTCTGCGCCGGCTTCATGTCGAGCATGCTCTCAGCACCCCACCACGCAACCTCACGCATCCACACGCGCTCCTTGCCAATAACCACTTCACCGTTGCTCCAGCCACGAGCCATGATCCAGTTCTCGATACCGTCACGGCCATCAGTACAACCGAGAATGGCAAAACGCTTCACAAACTCGTCAATGTCAAAGTCGGCAGTAAAGTCTAGAGACTTGTTGCGGCGGTTGGCCCACTCTGTCAGTCTCCACGAGCGAAGCTGCCGGGAGACAACTCCGGCAGACCACGCCGACGTGACCGAAGGCAGAGCAGCCAGGCTGGCAGGAGTCTCGTCGGTCGGGTGCACACTCAGGTGATACCACACACGGCTAGAGCTGAGCAAGTTGGCCATGTCAAAACGACCGCCGCGGCCCAGGTTAATGCCCTGGTCCGGGTTGGGGAAGAGCAGCTTCTTGAGAAAGCCGTCCGACTCGACAGTCAGACCAACGCGCTCAAGGACAATCTCGCGCTTCTCTAGCTCGCGTTCGCGGTCACGGCCGGCGTTGCCAGACATGTCGCCCATATCAGGGCCGACCGAAGCCACAACAGTCTGAACCTCGCGGACCACAGAAGAGCTGGCAGCAGGGATTTCGACACCATCGCGAATCATTTCCTGGTTGATGCCCTGGCTGTCGTCAAAAATTCCGCGCAAGGCAATGGCCTTGCCCAGCTCGAGATCAGGCACCTCAACAACAGTAATGCACACAGTGTCACCGGTGTCATTGAGAACAGGGTTGGCAATTGATTGGCCATCCACAGAGTCGGCGCCGTCCTTGGAGTGCGAGATTTGCGAGTTCATAGCCTTGTTGGCCTTGGACATGACCCAGTCGACCAGAGCCTCGTACAAACCGCCAATCAAGATGCTGCGATCCTCGGTAGAGCACTTGGCCATCAGAGTTTCAGGCTCAAGACCCAGCAGACCACTGACATCCTCGCAAATCTCTTCGAGGTCATCCGAGTCCAGGGAGTAGTCCAGGGTATTACCCAGCTTGAGCAGACCAGCTAGGATAGAAATCAGCTGGCGGTGGTTGGAGCCCTTGATACCGATGTCCTTGAGGGCGTTGCGGAAGTCCTCGGCAGCGGCAGCATCATCGGCAGCCGGGAGGTACGAAGGCGGATCGTAGGTGCCGGTACGCGACAGGAGCTGGTAGTTGTTTGGGGTCTTGAGACCAAGAAACTCTCTCTCGGCCGGAGTAGAAGCCGAGGTGAGCAGGTAGTAAAAGACGTCAAAGGCACGGTAGCCGGCCTCGGCAGGGACATTGAGCAGGCCGGCCTTGGTGTCAAGACCAGACTGTGACAGGGAAAAGTTGACGCCGGTGATCTCGCCGGTGAGGTTCAGGGTCAGAGCAACAGCCAGGGCGCTGTGGCGCGGCAGCGAGGGGTTGTAGGGCGTGACACAGCGCAAGAAGGGCTGGATGACTTCGAGGGCACGGAAGACGGTAGTAGGAACGGAGCAGGGCATAGCCAGCAGAAACGGAGCCAGAACGGAAGGCGCCGAGTGGTGCAGAGAGCTGGTTAGCAAAGCAAAGTTAGTATACACAAGACCACAAAGTTAACAACCATGGCGACATTGGAGCAAAAGACTCACCCAAGAATAACGCAGCCATCTTCGGCACGGCGACGGGCGTGCTCCCAGACACGGGCAGCCAAGGTAGAGTCGACAGTTCCGCCGACCCGGCCGTCAGGACTCATCTGAGAAGCCGTCAACCAAGTGTTGACGACGACACTGGTACCAGCATCCAATTGGTAAGGCTGGCCCGACAGGTAAATGTTGTGAATAGAGTTGAGCAGAGTAGTGGCAGAGACCTGGCCGGCGGGCTGGTTAGATCTGCCGGCCGGCTCAGAGGCCATCGAATACATGGACATTCGACTGGTCATGGTGACCGAAAAGTCCTATACAGGACCAGAAAAGGCAGATGGATCAAGCGGAAGGGAATAGAAGCGCGACTTGCAGAAGCAGAGAGACAGAGGCGGAAGTCAGGTCAAGGTGATTGATTAGATTAGGCCAGACCGAATCAGATCAGCGCGATATCACAGCTCGGCAAGGCAAGTATGAGAGATGGTCGAGGGAAAAAAAACAAGTCCGAGAAGGAGAGACGAACAAGAAACAGAAAGGAAGAATTGGAAAAAAGAGTGTAGGGAATGTTTTGATCAGAGAAGCGAAACAGCTGTAAGCAAAGCAAAACAAAGCAGATTATTATGGCTGGAAGTGTGGAAACAGAACAGCGAGCGAGCGACGGGGGAGGGGGGGGAGAAGCAACAAGGTTCCAGCAAGCCAGCACAGACAAGCAGAAATCCAGTAGAGTATGTACCAGTACTATTTAGAATCGGCTACTGGGTGACTGAATGAGCCGGCCAAAGGGGGTTGAATATTGATTGTATGTATGTATGTATGTATGTATGGTATAACGAACGTCTGGCTGGAACAAAAGCCAAAGACCAGAAGCCAAAGCCCAAGTCAAGGTATGTTTTGAAGTAGGAGGTTGAACTTATGGCTTGGAATTGATTCCCTAGCCTGCGGGGGGGGGTCAAGGTTTGAACTGAAGGAGAAAGAGAAAATAAGATAAAATAGAAGCCGCCTGAAGCGAGTGAAAGGCGGGAGGAAACACGAGAAAGAAACGAAAGCAAGGAACAAAAAGGTGATGCCTTCTTTGGGAAGAAGAAGAAAAGAAAAAAAGAAAATACGAAATATTACGTTAAACAATAGAAATGAGAGAGGTACTTGTATGTACATGCGTTGTGATGTGACCACGAGAATACCTACGTACAAGTATGCATGTATGTTACAAAGTGCATAATTCACTCCCATTTTTGCGCCTGCCATGAACCTTACGGCTCTCAGACTTCTCGCTGCTGCCGGCTTTTTCTGGACCTCACCTTATTTTCCCAAAGGCGGCTTCCTTTTTTTTTTTCTTTTTTTTTTGGTTCTTGCCCTTTTTTCCCCTTCTCTTGATTCGACTATTTTTTTCGCTTCCTTAAAAATCAAGGACGAATTTGACCTTGCATACTACATTCCTTCCTTACATCCTTCCTTTCATTCCTTCTTTTGCAATAGACTGCGCACTGCAATGGCTTTCACTTGTACTTGACCTTGTTGTCCTGGACTTGGTACAAGTATGTATGTATGCATGGTTTGTTATTTCTGTCATGTAAGAGCCAGTACCTTCCTCTTAAATAACCCATATGAAGCCCCAATTCAAGGTCGGTATCGCCAAACGTACTGGTATAGTCTTATAGCCCCATGCGCATCTACTATACCATATAGGTACATACATACATACTTCTTGAGGATGGGCACTGCAGTACACCTGCAGTAGCAAGCCACTGGCCTGCAGAAAACAAACAGCTGTGGGCCAGAGCAAGTGGCAGTTACAATGCATATAGCAAGCAGGGTAAGACAAAGCAAGTAAGATGCAACTTGTTTGTTTGTGTGTACAAGTACATACATACATACATACATACATACTTGTAAGTAGGTGGTGGGCATAATCCGTTTGTGGAATATACCAGTACATATGTATGTATGTAACATAAAAAATCGATAAAAGGCGCATTCGCGCACACTGTCTTGCACTGTATACTTCAAGGCCGAACAGCGCCACAGCTCGAATGCACTGTCCTATGTCCTAACGACCTACGTGTAGACGTTGGCCCGTTTGATGCCTTGTTCCAATGGCTTTAGCGTGTTGGCTTTTATAGACTCGCTGATAGGCCGGTGTTTGTTGTTGGCTCCTCTAGCGTACTTGGTCCCTGGCGCGTTTATTATAGCTCACTTCTAATCCCAGGGGCATGGCGAGGTATCTATCAAGTATACAGTATGTGCACGTTGGGCATTGAAGTTATTTTTTTTTTTTGTTATTGCTTTTTCCCTTCTTGTTTTTTGTGCTCAGGGATGAAAAAGATGTTGGCCAAGAAACTGTTTTTTTTTTTTTTTTTTTTTTT
>CM069900.1:2020665-2034056 GCA_036034705.1 Thielaviopsis punctulata | reverse complement strand
TTTTTTTTTCATATTGTTACATACTACGAACATACATAGACTTTCAAGCCTCCAATGGTGGCGATGCGAAGAGACGGTCAACGCATTGTTTGTAGAATGCGCCATGCTGAAGAACTAACTCCTACAGAGGAAAGAAAAGGCCTCATCAACATGTGATTTAGTTACGCAGTAAGTTGGCTGGGTCGAGGTTACACCTTTGTTCGACGCTTGTCGCTATTTCGTCATTTTTTATGTGTGCCCCTGAGGGTTAGTTACGGGGTGCAAAAAAAAAAAAAAACATTGTGCCCAAAAACTGGCCTGAAATTCATGCTCTCATTACCGTATCAGGCGCTGTAAACACTGTAAGAAACTGTAAGCTTAGTGGGCTGAAAGCAAATTTTCTTTTTCTTCAACGAAGGCCCTCGCCACTGTAAGCAAGCCAGGGGGAAGTAGTTTTTTTTGTTGCTGTCCTGGCTTTTACTATGTAATGAAGATACAACTACATACAAGTACATGGTAGTATGTACATTCTTGTCTTGTACGCTAAAACGGCGTCAAAGATAATTGAATGTGCCTTTGAAAACATAATTCCACTTCCAACTTACAACACAAGCTATACATAGACCCCAAGGTCGGCGTTGAGGCATGCACTACAACACCGACGTCACTTGTGGTGGAGTGCGAGCCTTCGGCGCGGGCGGAGACACAGCCCGTTCGTTAATGTTGATGGTTAAAGCAAAGCAAAAGCAAACGACAAATCCCAAATCGGCGCTCTTCTTATTCTTCCCCTGCGCGTCTAACCCCTGTCTGCCTCTCGCGTCGTCCGTTGAACGAGCTTCTAGAGCTTCGGGTGAGTATCACGGCATCGGCGAGAGTTTGTAAGTGAGTATGTAATGAAAAGAAAGAGACAGAGGACGAAGAAAGAAAGAAAGAAAGAACAAAAAAAAAACAACAAGGAATACTTGTATGTTTTCATTTTCCGCTTCTCTTCTGCTATTCCTTTTCAAGTTTGTAGAGCCTGGCTCAGTGGCCCTGTACTGCAGATCGAACCTGGCTTATTTGTGGGTTTTTACCTGAGGTTCTTTTTATTTATTTTTATTTTTATTTTTTATTTTTATATACTACAACATGCATATATAAGCATAGATTCTTTTCTTCCATGGTCAGGGGCTATTTTCGTCTGAACAAGGAAAAGAAAAACCTCGATTTTCCTTGAGAACTGAGGCCATTGCCACACTGGTGGTTGATGAGTTATCATTGTCCGCATTGTATGTGTACAATATGTGCATACGTACATATGAAAAAAGGGCTTTTAACCGCATGATAGTAGGAGGCTGTACATACTTGAGAAAAAGAGACGCGCTCATCAGAACTCAGGAGAAGTACGGAAAATAGGACAACCTTTAAAAAATACCTTTTGAGAACACAGAAGAAAGGGGCACACCGCAAACTGCATCTGCAGCCTGCATCTTGAGCTTCTTTTTTTTTTTTTTTTTTTTTTCTCCACAAACGTTGGAAGAGGGGGCTAGGCCTTAGTTCTTATTCTGATTTGTCCTACTTATGTATCTTAAGTTGTTTGTTATGGTATTTCTGCTTGTAGTATAAAATCGCAAGTGCCTTGCAACGCAAGAACAATGCCACTCACTGTTTAACTTGAAGGGTGCTTTAGTAGGCCATATTGCATGTTAAAAATGAGGGAAAGTCAAGTATGGAAGCAGGGAGAGAAGATGGCTCATTCCAGTACATAAACACCGCCGCTGTTTTACTTTATTGTTTACTGTTTTGTCTTTGCAATATGAGGCAACAAAACTTTGTTCTTCAATTTTGGCATATGAAAAAGAAAAGTTATACGTGAGAGAAAAAAAATATCGTTTTTAGTGCTTCTCCTGAAGACAAGGGACCCATGCTACGCCCTGGATCACACTTGCACACTGTGTCTTGTACCTCCAAGGTATCTTTCTAGTCTGTTCTGTTTTTTCTTTTCGTCACGGGCGCCGGCTGGTGGTTGGTTTATGCCGACTGGCTCGCGGGCTTGTAGCTGCTTAATGTACTTGGCCGCCTGGAGCTTTTCTCCTTTCCATTTTTTTTTTCTTCACAGTTATAAATAACATTCTTGCACTTCGTATTGAAACGGTGGGAGTCTAGCTTATGAACACAATAATGAACACATGCACATAGTATGCGCTTACTCGTTGTCCTTCCAGACTTTTACAGCACCTGGTTGAAACCTGGCAACGCCAAACTTTCTGCCAGAAACGGGTTACTGGCCACTTATACGGCTTATCATCACTTGGTAGATGAGTATGCCAACGTACGTATATATAGAGATAGAACATTTCAAGATAGAAAATCTAGGATAACTCGGGCTGGGAGTTGTATCAGCAGTTATGCAGCATTACTGTAGACTCTAGCGGCTCAACAATAAGCATACCTGATAAATGGCCGGTGATTATGTATGTACTGGTATGTAGCATGTAGTATGTACGTGCTAAGTTTGTCCCAACTTGGCGTTGTTCTTTCTCTTCTCTTTCCTACCACTTCCTTCTGCAGGAATGTGGCAGCACCGAAAAGTACTGGTATTGTATGTATTGCACATGTACATACATACAAGTAACAAGTAACTCGACTCCTGACTTTTTATCGATTATTTTATCAACTTCAACCTTTGCTTCGCGTTTTTTATGCCTCCCTTTTCCCTCCGCTTCTCTCTTTTCTGCCTCTATTTTCTTTTTGCTTTGCCTTGCCTGGCCCTGTCGTCGCTCAGCTCAAGTCCGTCTCTGGCCTTGGTTCCCTGTTCTCTTCTTCCAAAGAAGCTTCAGTTCAGTTCAGTCAGTCAGTCAGTCAGCCAGTCTAGTTGCCCGTCCAAGTCGGCCCTGTCTTGTCCTTCTTTTTTTCTTCTTCGATTTGTCTTGTTCCTCTAGACTTCAACTTGACCTGGTCGATCACGGAAGGCTGCCAACAGTCCGTCATTCGCTTGGTTTTGTTTCTGATTTGATTTCATCTTCTTCTTCCAGCCCATTTCACTCGTTCACACTCTGTACAGATCCAGTCGTTATTCTTTTCTTTTTCGTTTTTATCTGTATTTTTCTCTTTAGACTTTTTTATTAATTCTTTTTTCCTTGAGTCGTCTGTCTGGTTTTCTGATACCATCATCCATATTCCGTTGCAATAATCAAAAAACACCCCCTCCCAAACCTTGGATCTTAAGGCTTTTACCTTCGCTTGAGCCTCAGTTTGTGATCAGCCGTCTCTTAGCTGCTCCTCGCCGGGCGCTCTTCCTGCCATCATGAGTCTTCCAAACAATGGAGGCCCATCACAGCAGGCTTCCCTGCCTTCGCTGCCGGCCCACCTCCAGTCCGATACCCAGCTCACCTCGCACTTGGCCTCTCGTTTCTACGCTTCCCACGCTACCGCCCGTCTGTCCTCTCACGGTCTGATTGCCCTCAACACCTACACCTCGTCATCCAAGGGCGTCGATGGCGGTCGCGAGGGAAGCACCCAGGCCGGCGCCGAGGAGATTGCTGACCAGGCCTTTGTCCGTCTTGGCCACCGCTCCGAGAACCAGGCCATTGTCTTCCTGTAAGTGCTGGTGCACTGCTCTTCCGTTTGCTGAGGCATTTGTATATGTATGCTCAAGTCATTGAGCCCATACTAACCGTTCCCGTTTGCGTCTCGTAGTGGCGAATCTGGCTCTGGAAAGTCTACCTTGCGTAGCCACGCCCTGACTTCTATTCTCAACAAGTCCTCCACGCCACTGTCGAACAAGGTCTCTCTCGCCGCCTATGCTTTTGATACTCTTACTACCACCAAAACCGCTACCTCGGCTACTGCATCCAAGGCTGGTTTGTTTTACGAGCTGCAGTATGACACTGCTACCACCACAAACCCCGTGCTCATTGGTGCCAAGCTGCTGGACCACCGTCTGGAGCGCAGCCGCATCACCGATGTCCCCACTGGCGAGCGTAACTTCCACATTCTGTACTACCTGCTCGCTGGTACCAGTGAAGCTGAAAAGTCGCATCTGGGTCTGGACAGTCCCAGCAACTCGCAGACTCGCTGGAGATATCTGGGCCACCCCACTCAGCTCAAGGTTGGTATCAATGATGCCGAGGGCTTTACCCTCTTCAAGAATGCACTGAAGCGCCTCGAGTTCCCTCGGAGCGAGGTTGCCGAGATTTGCCAGATTCTGGCTGCCATTCTTCATATTGGCCAGCTGGAGTTTGAAACTACGTCCAACACTTCGGCTACCGGTGACGACAGCGGTGGTTTCTCGCACGAAGGTGGTACCACCGTCACCACGGTCAAGAACACCGACACTCTGGGCATCATTGCTGCTTTCCTGGGTGTCAGCCCGGGCGACCTGCAGGCCACTTTGGGATACAAGAACAAGATGATCCACAAGGAGCGTGTCACTGTCATGCTGGATCCCGCTGGTGCTCGGTCACACGCCAATGAGTTGGCGCGTACTCTGTACTCACTCCTGGTTGCCTACATTGTTGAGAACATTAACCAGAGACTGTGTGCCAGCGAGGAGTCGGTGGCCAACACCATTTCCATTGTGGACTTCCCTGGTTTCTCCCAGCAGGCTTCAACTGACTCGGCCCTTGACCAGCTGCTGTCCAACGCAGCCACTGAGGCTTTGTACAATGTTACCTTGAACAACTTCTTTGAGCGTAAGGCTGAAATGCTCGAGTCCGAAGAGGTTACTGTTGCTGCCACTAGCTACTTTGACAACTCGGATGCTGTCAAGGGTCTGCTCAAGAGCGGTAATGGTCTGCTGAGCATTCTTGATGACCAGACTCGCCGTCACCGCACTGACGCGCAGTTCCTCGAGTCTCTGCGTAAGCGTTTCGAGGGCAAGAACCCTGCCATTGTACCCGGTTCGACCACGGCCAAGCTTCCCGGCAGCAACTTTTACACAGAGAACGCGAAGCCCATGTTCACTGTCAAGCACTTTGCCGGTGAGGTTGACTACCCGGTCAGTGGCCTGATTGAGGAGAACGGCGAGATTGTGTCCAGCGACTTGATGAACATGATAAACTCGACTCGCTCCGAGTTTGTTGCCCGTCTGTTTGGCCAGGATGTGCTGCAGACCGTCACCCACCCCAAGGAGAAGTCGGCTGTCATGCAGGCCACCATCAGCTCGAAGCCTTCGCGTCAGCCCAGTGTCATGTCGCGTAAGGGCCGCAGCCGCCCGACTCCGCGCGAGAAGCGTGAAAACGAGGATAACAGCGATGCTGTTGACGCTCGTAAGAACCATCCTTCTGAGCAGGGTGCTTCGGGCCAGTTTCTGGCTGCCCTGGAGAATGTCACCAAGGCTGTCAACGACATTGGTACCAATGCATACTTTGTGTTTTGTATTAAGCCCAACGACCGCAGAATTGCCATGCAGTTCGACAGCAAGTGCGTTCGCACTCAGCTCCAGACGTTTGGTATTGTGGAAATCAGCCAGCGTCTGCGCTCGGCCGACTTTAGTCTTTTCCTGCCTTTTGGCGAGTTTCTGGGTCTCTGCGATGGTGAAACTATGCTCATGGGAAGCGAGCGCGAGAGAGTCGAGGTTGTCATTGACGAGAAGCGCTGGCCTGCCAACGAGGTTCGCATCGGTTCTACAGGTGTGTTCCTGAGCGAGCGCTGCTGGATGGAAGTGGCTCACATTTCGCCCTCTTCTTTTGCCGGTGGCCATTATCCCGTGCCTTCGGACAATGGCGACGGCAACCACGATGCCGCTTTCGCCATGTCCAAGGAGCGCCTGCTGTCTGGTGGCAGCACTCCCCAGTACGGCGAGAAGAAGGGCTACTTTGGCGACGATGCGCGGTCTGAGGCTGGCGTCTCGGCGTTTGGGGGCGGCGACATGTTTAAGAACCTGGATACCCGCGAACAGATGCTTGAGCGCAACGAGGAGAAGAAAATGGACGAGGTTGAAGAGTTCCGTGACAGTCCCAGCCGCAAGCGCTGGATGATGGTTGTGTACTTTTTCACCTGGTTTGTGCCCGATGTTCTGGTTCGTGTTCTGGGCCGCAAGCCGCGCAAGGACATTCGTATTGCGTGGAGAGAAAAGCTGGCTATCAACATGCTAATCTGGTTTTTCTGTCTGTTTGCTGCCTTTTTTGTCGTTGGTTTCCCCATGCTTATTTGCCCTACCCAGCACGTCTACGGTACGGCCGAGCTGTCGTCACACAATGGCCAGAAGGGCCACAGTGCGTACGTTGCCATTCGCGGCTTTGTTTTTGACTGGGGCAAGTTTATCCCGCGCCACTACCCAGGCGTGATTGAGTATAACCGTTTGCTCAGCTACGCTGGTCGGGACGTGTCGTCTCTGTTCCCGGTCCAGGTCAGCGCTCTCTGCTACGGCATCAATGGCAAGATCAACGAACACGTGGCTCTGTCGTACCGCACGGCCAACCTGACTGGTGCTGCTACCATCATTGGCGACAAGGACACGACATACCAGTTCCACGATTTCCGTGCTTGGACTAATGACTCTCGCCCCGATTGGTACTTTGAGCAGATGACGATGCTGCGTGCCTCGTACTACAAGGGTCGCGTTGGCTACACTCCCCAGACTATCAAGAAGCTTGCGTCTGAGGGCCGCCAGATTGGCTACATTGGCAAGGACGTTTTCGACTTTACCGAGTACAACTCTGGCGGTGGCCGGTCTTACCAGGTTGCCAGTGGCCAGAGTGTGCCTAGCGATGCGCTGTCGCAGACCAAGTTTATGTCGGACAAGGTTCTCTCCATCTTCAGTCAGGCTTCTGGAGGAGATGTTAGTCGCTACTGGGATCAAGTCAGCCTGAGTGCCACGGACAAGGCCAACCAGTGGACGTGCATGAAGAACCTGTTCTACATTGGTGCCCTGGATACGCGTAACTCGATCCGCTGTAAGTTTGCCGACTATCTGGTTTTGGCTATCTCGGTGTCGCTATGCTTGATTATCGGCTTCAAGTTCTTTGCTGCTCTCCAGTTTGGTGGCAAGAATGTGCCCGAGAACCTGGACAAGTTTGTCATGTGCCAGATCCCGGCCTACACGGAAGACGAAGAGTCGCTGCGCCGTGCCATTGACTCTCTGGCGCGCATGAAGTACGACGACAAGCGCAAACTGCTGGTTATCATTTGCGACGGTATGATTATTGGTCAGGGCAACGACAAGCCCACCCCGCGCATTGTGCTGGACATTTTGGGAGTGCCTGAGAACATTGACCCCGAGGCTCTGAGCTTCGAGTCGCTGGGCGAGGGCATGAAGCAGCACAACATGGGCAAGGTGTACTCGGGCTTGTACGAGGTTCAGGGCCATATTGTGCCGTTCCTTGTTATTGTCAAGGTTGGCAAGCCGTCTGAAGTATCTCGTCCCGGCAACCGTGGTAAGCGTGACTCCCAGATGGTCATTATGCGCTTCCTCAACCGCGTGCACTACAATCTGCCCATGAGCCCGATGGAGCTTGAAATGTACCACCAAATCCGCAACATTATCGGAGTTAACCCGGCCTTTTACGAGTTCCTGTTCCAGATCGATGCCGATACTGATGTCGCTCCTGATTCTGCTAGTCGCATGATTTCAGCCTTCCAGGATGACACTCGCCTGATTGCTGTGTGCGGTGAAACGGCTCTGACCAATGCCAAGTCGTCGATTGTGACCATGATCCAGGTGTACGAGTACTTTATCTCGCACAACCTTGCCAAGGCCTTTGAGTCGCTGTTCGGCTCGGTGACGTGCTTGCCCGGTTGTTTCTCCATGTACCGTGTGCGGGCGGCCGAGACGGGCAAGCCTCTGTTTGTCAGCAAGGAAATCATTGAGGACTACTCGACGATTCGTGTGGACACGCTGCACATGAAGAACCTGCTGCACCTGGGTGAGGATCGTTACCTGACGACGCTGCTGATCAAGTACCACGCGCGCTACAAGACCAAGTACATTTCGGCGGCCAAGGCGTGGACCATTGCTCCCGACTCGTGGTCTGTGTTCCTGTCGCAGCGTCGTCGTTGGATCAATTCTACGGTGCACAACCTGATTGAACTGATGCCCATGAACCAGCTGTGTGGATTCTGCTGCTTCTCTATGCGCTTCATTGTCTTTGTCGATTTGCTGTCCACGATTGTGCAGCCGGTGACGCTGGCCTATATTGTATATCTGATTGTCCTGGTGTGCACCGAGACGTCGTATGTGCCGATTACCTCGTTTGTCATGCTGGGTGTCATTTACGGTCTGCAGGCATTCATCTTCATTGTCCGTCGCAAGTGGGAAATGATTGGCTGGATGATCATGTACATTTTTGCCATGCCCGTGTTTACGTTTGGTCTGCCGCTGTACTCGTTCTGGCACATGGACGACTTCAACTGGGGTAACACTCGTGTGGTTGCTGGCGAGAAGGGCACCAAGGTGGTGATTTCGGACGAGGGCAAGTTTGACCCGCGGTCAATTCCCAAGAAGAAGTGGGAGGAGTACCAGGTGGAGCTGTGGGAGACGCAGACGGCCAAGGACGACACGCGGTCGGAGATTTCGGGCTTCAGCTATGCCACCAAGGCGCAGGGCCCTGTGTCGGAGTATGGCGGCGGCTTTGACCGGTCGGCGTCGGCTGTTGGCCACCACTTTGGACAGCCGCAGTTTGGCTCGCGCATGTCGCTGGCGCCATCCAACATGGGTGACAACCGCAACAGCACATATGGCGGGTCGCAGTTCTTTTCGCCCGAGGACATGGTTGGTCTGCCGAGTGACGATGCGATTCTGGCCGAGATTCGCGAGATTTTGCGCACTGCGGACCTGATGACGGTGACCAAGAAGGGCATCAAGCAGGAGCTGGAGCGGCGCTTTGGAGTTCCTATGGATGCCAAGAAGCTGTACATTAACAGCGGTAAGTCTTCTTTTTCTTTCAAGGTTATTCAAGATTGCTAACTTGTTTGTTTCTATAGCTGTCGAGGCGCTGCTTTCTGGTCAGCTGTAGATGGATGTTTAACGAGTTGAATGTTGTTTCTGAGTGACGCACGGTAAAACATTTAATGAGGTGTTGATGTCGACATTTTTTTTTTCCGTATATTTATTTCCTTTCTGATTTTCTTTTGATTTTTTGAGCGCATATTATTACTACTACTATTTGTCTAGATATGTACATACTTGGTTCTTTGTGGTGTTTTTCTTTTTCTGTTAAAAGCCAGAATCATGTACTTGCTGTCTGTTTTCTTATTGTTTTGTTTTCTGCTGCTTTGAGTTATCGCTGCCTGTTTTATAGGAATAAAGTTTTGCATTTAGACTTGACTGTTGTATCCACGGTTCTTTTTCGGGGGGTGAAGAGAGTTGGCTGAGTGAGGTTGAGGAGACTGCAAGCTACGTGAGGCTGAGTAAGCAAGAGTTGTTGTTTGTGGTAGCACAAATGAAGGTTGGCCCCTCTATACCATAAGATGCAGCCAATCAAGGCCTGCATAATCGCTTACAAATAGTGGGGCATCCCAATACACTATTTTTTTCATCTCATGTACATACTTTTATTATGGACATACATACAATATGCATGTACCTATGATTTTTCTAAAAAATAAATGAAATTTCTATAGCCATTTCGCCACTAACCTGTGCCTGTTATTGACGTTGGTTGATTTGACGTTGACCCCATCTACCTACCAGACCACGGGTAGATCCAGCAATGGGGAATCAGCTTTGAGACCTTTTCTTTCTTTCTTTCTTATCTTACTCTTTATTCTTGGTTCGTCTTAGGTCAACCGCGAAACTCCAAATGGACTTTTCAATCAACGGCCTGGCTCGGTCAAATCCTCTGACGATGAGGGACCTGCCAGCGTCGGGAAGTGGTGAGATTTTTTGTTTGCTGGTTGTGTTGATATGCACTAGAAGTAGCTTTAGCATATACTGACAGTCTTTGAAAAACAAGAACTCCTCGAGCTGTGGCACGAGTATCGCAGCGTCGTCATTGTGGCGGCTGCTGTGGTCTTGATTGCTGTGCGCGTCTACCTTCACTCGACCGACTCGGGCCACGAAAACCTGGTGGCAATTCCAAAGGCTTTGGACGCCGAGAAGAAGCCTTTGGATACAGAGAAAAAAGCCCCAGACACCAAGACCCTCGAAACCGACATCAACGCCCTCAAGACCGAAGTCAGCGCTTTGCTTGCTTCTGCCAAGTCCAAGAACCGCAGTGAAACCGAGACGACCGCCGTTACACCCAACACTGCCAGGCCCAAGGCGAAAAACGGCCCTAAGCGCATTGTCGGCGGAATCAAGAACAGCTCGTCTGCCTCGCCCAAGGAGAAAAACCCCGAGACTGCTGCCAGTGAGCGTAAGATCCAACCGCTTGTCTTCTTCTCGTCTGTAACTACCAACACGGAGCGCATTGTGGGCGAGTTCACGCCACGTCTGAACGAGGCCATTCACTCGCTGGACGCTACACCCGATATCACGCTTCTCGACGCTGAGGTGCTGGATCTCGCCCAGATTGACTTTGACGACTACTTCATTTCGCCGCCTGCATCCAAAGCTGGCGTTGAGCTCGTATACCTATTCCTCCTGCCTAGCTACAACATCGACACCATCAACGATGCCTTCCTGCAGCACCTGCAAGAGACGCACTACGACTTCCGCATTGACACGGCTGCCCTGGTGGGGCTGGCCGGATACTCAGTCTTTGGCTTTGGCGACAGAGAAGGCTGGCCCGACGAGAACGAGGGCTTCTGCTTCCAGGCCAAGGAGCTAGACAAGTGGATGGCCAAGCTGACTGGCGGCAAGCGCGCGTATCCCGTGGGCATGGGCGATACCAAGGTCGACTATCAGCAGAGACTGGACGAATGGCTTGAGGGCATCAAGGATGTTTTTGGATTAATTGTTGAGACGGGCGGCCTGGGTGAGGGTTTGCCTGGAAGCGGAAATGCAGAGGAAAGTGATATTGAAGAGGTTTCTGGCGACGAGGACGAGGGTGACGATGAAGTGTATGTCGAGGCTAAGCCCAAGAAGAGCAAGGGCGGCGATTTAGGCGACGTGGAGGATCTTGGTAAGCTGGTCACAGGGTCTGAGACTGGCTCTAATTCTAGCTCTAACTCTGGCTCTGGCTCTGGCTCTTCTGGACCTGCCCCCCTCGCTATCGACTTCACCACCTACGGAAAACCCAAGAAAACGCCCGTCCAAAACGCCGCCAAGGAAATGGTCCCAGTCAACTCGCCCACCTACAAGTCTCTCACCAAGCAGGGCTACTCGATTGTCGGCTCGCACTCTGGTGTCAAAATCTGCCGTTGGACAAAGTCTGCGCTTCGTGGCCGCGGCTCATGCTACAAGTTTTCTTTTTACGGCATCAACTCGCATCAGTGCATGGAAAGCACGCCATCGCTCTCGTGCTCCAACAAGTGCGTCTTTTGCTGGCGCCACGGTACAAACCCCGTGGGAACCACGTGGCGCTGGGTGGTGGATCCGCCGGAGCTGATTTTTGAGGGCGTCAAAAAGAATCACTACCAAAAGATCAAGGTGCTCAAGGGCATGGCCGGCGTGCGTGCCGAGCGCTACGCTGAAGCTCTGCGCATCCGGCACTGCGCGCTGTCTCTGGTAGGCGAGCCGATTTTCTACCCGCACATCAACGAGTTCCTGGGCATGTTGCACAACGAGCGCATCTCGTCGTTTCTAGTGTGCAACGCGCAGCACCCGGACCAGCTGGCGGCGCTCAAGGCGGTGACGCAGCTGTATGTGTCGATTGACGCGGCCGATCGCGAATCGCTGCGGCGCATTGACCGGCCGCTGCACCGTGACTTTTGGGAGCGCTTCCAGCGCTGCCTGGACATTTTGCGCGAGAAGCGCAACAAGCACCGCACCGTGTTCCGGCTGACGCTGGTCAAGGGGTTTAATATTGACGACGAGGTTGACGGCTACGCCGACCTGGTGGAGCGCGCGCTGCCGTGCTTTGTCGAAATCAAGGGCGTGACGTACTGCGGCACGGCGACATCGGCGAATGCCGGCCTACGCATGCAAAACGTGCCATTTTACTGGGAAGTTTGCGACTTTGTGCGCGCGCTTGATGCCAAGCTCAAGGAGCGCGGGCTGGACTATGGCATTGCGGCTGAGCACGCTCACAGCTGCTGCATCCTGATGGGTAGCGGGCGCTTCCGCGTCAACGGCAAGTGGCACACGCAAATCAACTACCAGCGCTTCTTTAAACTGGTAGAAGAGCGCGGGGCGGACGGTGATTGGACGCCCGAGGAGTACATGGGTGATGAGACACCCGAGTGGGCAACGTGGGGGAACGGTGGCTTTGATCCGCGTGATCAGAGAGTCGACAGAAAGGGACGGCCGATTGAGGGAAAGATTGAGGTGAAGCGGGAGGAGTGATGTGATGTGGTGTTAGGGTTAGGGTATTGAATTTTGGGTTTAAAACAGAGTCGACCTTTAAAGTTTGGTTTAAAGGAAGAATAAGAATAAAGGGTTGGAACATGAAATTGAACTACCGCCTGTAACTATGTACATATATGCCTTCAAAAAAAAAAAAAAAAAAAACTCCGTTAAACGAGACGAAACGTGTTTTTGGAACGACGGAGAATTTAATGGTTTTAGGAACAGTAGAAAAGGTGTGGAGGTAATTCCAGGAGTTTCTGTTAACAAATTTAAGGTGTTGTGAAGTTAGAGGTCTGCTCTGCTACTATGTACAAGTACATAGCAACTATACCAGTAGAAGGAAAAGGGCGGTAAGATAGCCTTGAGTGATCTCACAACGAGCAAAGGATGTACATACATACATATGCAGTACATACTTTGTTGTAACGCAAGAGATCGACCGTGGAACTACAGATAAAAAAGGTGCAAAGGTTCATCATGATGCGCGTGGACTTGACGACAAAACAAGCAAACAAAGGCTAGATCTTTTGATAAAAGAAGACGGTATTGGGAGTGATGGATGAGTCACATGATGAGACACATTGAACGTACTTGCTAGAGGATGGGAAGGGTTGTTGTTGTTGTTGTTGTTGTGGGCCCGGACTTCTATATGCCCAGTCTCTGTATTCTATCCCTCATGGATGATTCTGAATAACAAGGCTTAGCCCAGTTCCGGTCGACCCTCGCTCCCTGCAGACGGTATAAATCGCCAAGATGGCTCGGCACGGCTTGCACTTTTGTCTAGGGGAGCACAGGCGAGAGAGACAAGAGAGAAAGAAGGGGAAGAGGAAAGAGGTGAAGCTCTGGTGGAGGAGAGATTGTGTGATCATCAGGGGGGTTAGATGTATTCTTTTGATATGACTTAAGGAAAAACAACAGTTTCAAAAGCTTTGACAACTTCAAACTCGCATCATCCCCCAAAGTCACTATGTATGTACATACTTGCATGTACATATGTATGTGTGTACATGTATTACCCCAAAAAAAGATTCGGTGTTTTTGAAGGTTAAAAAAGACCCTGTGACTTTGTGTTCCAAGCAGCAAAAAAAAAAAAAAATAAAAC
>CM069900.1:1996642-2020642 GCA_036034705.1 Thielaviopsis punctulata | reverse complement strand
TTTTTTCCCTTTCTGGAAATGACAGAATCATGAACTTTGAGCAGGAAAGAACGAAAAACCATGCAGTTGCCTTGTTGATTTGCACAAGTTGTTCGGATGAACAATTACTTCATGATTACCGCACCTTCTCTAAGTTATTGATTGACTCGAGGATTTTTAGGTCCCTTCCTTTTTATTTATCTTATTTTCACTGCAAAAAAAAAAAAAAAAAAAAGAACATCAGACCGCCAAGACGGGTTCACGATAGCAACACTCAATAACATCACAACCCTTCTCCGCAACCCACGGAGCCTTTTTGCCAAGAAGTCAAACCCCTTAAGTCCCCCCCCCCCCCCCCCTTTCGACTTTTCTATAGGTCCTTCTTTTGTCATACGCATTCGGCCCTTGAATAAGGTTTTAAGCTTGTGTCTCGGGTGATTTTGTCTTCTAGCAAGGGAAAGAGAATGAGAAAAGAACCAAAGTTTTGAAGTAGTTGGATATTGCTCCTGGGTCAGTTTGTGTCAAGTTGCTTTTCGGGGCTGCATGTACTACAAGAGAAGAACTGTCTAGATCGTCTGGTTAGAAGTCTCTTCGTTGAATGGTAACCTACATACATAGACATCGGCATCAGCCAAGATACGTCCCTCATGAAAATGTGCATATAAAGACCAAGTCCTCCCCTCCAGAATATCGTCTTCCTTCTCTTTCCTTTCTCATCATCATCTGGTCAAGTCAAGCTCTTCTTCTCTTCACTTCTCACTCTCAACTTCGCGTGCTGTGCACATTCATTTTTCTTTTCACTTCTATTTTCCATTCGTTCAACTGCTGTGCAGTCTTTCTTTTCTTTTCACTACAGTCCTTTATTCCTCCTTCTTCTGCACAAACTCCATTCCTTGACTCTTAACGTTTTTCTTTTTCCATCCACTCTCTTCTTAGTAATAGCCAAAATGTACTTCTCTACCACCACTATCTCTCTGCTCGTTGCCTCTCTGGCTTCCACCGTCTCCGCCCACGGCCACCTGGTCAACCCCGCCGCCCTGAAGAACACCACTCCTCTGCAGGACATACGCATCCCCGTCAACGGCTGCGGCACCGGCGTCGTGACCACGGGCCCCGTGCAGGCCACCTTCAAGGCCGGCTCGACCGCCAACGCCATCTGGTCCGTGACCAACGGCGACGGCGCCGGCCCACTGTCTGTCAAGTTCGACACGTCCGGCGCTGGCACGAACTTCAACACCGTCGCCCAGATCACTACCAACCTCGACGGCCAGAACGGTGGCGTGCCCAACTCGTTCCCCAGAGGCGACCACACCATCGTCTTCAAGGTGCCCAACACAAAGTGCGCTCGTTGTGTTATGCAGGTCCGCCAGGCTATCACCGGCAACAACGGCTTCGGCTCTTGCGCTGTTGTCAGCATCCAGTAAGCGCATTGCTCACACATGTCATCGCGTTGCTCTATTCTGTACTTTTATCTAGTCACTTTCACCACTGTCCTACAAGTAGTTCAGTTCTTTCTTCAGGACTGCCTCAACTTGACACTACACATTACATGACCACAACTAATGAGGGGAGGATGAGAAAGATCATGCGTGGATCTTGGGACTTGAGCTTTTCTTTTCTTGATTCCTTACATAATGCTGCCGGATGCATGTATACTGCTTGTATTACCTGTTTTTTTTGTTTAATCTGATGGGCCTTGGCAAGGCTTGTACATAATACAATGAATTTGAACCATGTGCTTTCTTTCTGTCGTGACAACTTTTGTGACATGTGGTGTTGCATACGCTAACTACTAGTAGTACATAATACTCTTCCGCAACCTTGTGTAACCATTGTCTCTGTTGATATCTTGAAATATCATTACTATACACGGCCTATTCCAGTCTTTTCCCAACTTTTAAACAGCCCTTCATGTCCCGGTTAACCGAAATATTGTCCAGCACCACTTGATATTCATCATATATCGTACACAAACTGTCACCTGCTTCATGGCAGAAAATAGACACTTTCTTGCTGCCCCAAAAAAGGATACAGCCGAATCACGCCCCCAAACCAAACTCCTCTGCTCTTGTTGCTACACTTACTCCTGGGCAGCAGGCGGCGCAGACACGACAATCTCCTCCTCCTCAGTGCTGGGCACAGAAACAATCTCCGCCTCGCTACCAACCTCCTCGTGCTCCTTCTCAGTCTCGGCCTCGGCCTTAGTCTCCTCGACCTCAGCTTCAGTCTCAGCGTTGGCCTCCTCCTCAACAGCAGCGGCAGGGGTCTCTTCAGCCTTCTCCACAGTCTTGGCCTCAGTCTCAGCCTCAGCTTGAGGCTCAGCAATCTCGGCCTCGGCCTTAACCTCCTTTTCCTCATCCTGGGCAGCAGCAGCAGCAGGGGCAGCGGTCTCGGATTCGAGCTCAAGCTCAACCTCCTCGGGATCAGAGTCAACGTTGCCAGTAACGTCCTCAACGGTGCCAGAGGGAGCGGAGCGGGAGGTGGCGGCGGCGGCAGCAGCAGCAGCGGGGCTGGGGCCGAACAGCGAAGAGCTGGACAGGCCGCCGTCTAGAGCGATAATCTCGGCAAGGAAGTCAAGGACGTGCTGTAAGCAGACGGGTTAGTAGACTGGTTGGCTAAGGTTCTAAAAAAAAAGGGTGTGGGTGGTAATCGAGGCGCACCTTGGGAACGGTCTGGTCGTAGATGCGAATCAGGTCCGACGGAGTAGGGTAGACCTTGAGGGCCTTGTAAAAAGCAATTGCAGCGTCGAGAGCGGTTTCGGCTGTCGTGCAGTTAGTTAGCATTCTCTTCTTGTGGTCCTGGTATGTACAAGCTAGGCTGAAAGAAGAAACTTACGGTTGGCGCTCAGCGTTTCACCAGCAGCAACTTGCTCCATAAAGTAGGCCTCCTTCTGTGACACATCGGTGGGGAAGCCCTGGGCAAGAGCCTGCATCAGAGCAATTTTGATGCCCTGGCGCTTGCGCGAAACGGCCGCCTCGGCCTCTTCCTTTTCGGCGCGGGCCTTGCGGCGCTCGTTGCGGCGCAGAGACCGGCGGAAGTCGGAGCTGCGGCGGCGCATGTAGTCAAAGTAGACGGCATAGGCTGGATGGGAGGGTTAGCGATTGATGCTGAGACGCTGGAGGAGTCTGTGAGTTGAATAGAGAGAGGCAGCAAAAGGCAAAGACAGGCAGTTGGAAATCACTGATCGCAATGACGCCGAGCGCCTAGGTTAACCTGCCGCGTAGCCAGACTAATAAGAAAGAGACCTACCAACAAAGCCGGCAGCTGCCGTAGCCACCGACGCCGTCACAACAGTCGAAGTCTGAACCATTGTGAAAAGCAACCACCCAACGAGTCTTGTGTGTCAGTTGGCTAGGTGAGGTTGATATTCTAGGGTTGTGGGATTTATTATTATTATTTTTTTTTTTTTAGAAAAGAGAGAAAATAGCAAGGCTGAAGCTTTTTCTTCTATTTCTTCCTTTAAGCTGAGCGGACCCAGAATAATAAAATTGTATGTTTATTTATTTATTCCGTAGTATTTTTGTTTCCGGCTTAGCGAGTTGAATTTGTTCGGTCGGTCGGTCGGTCGGTCAGTCAGTCAATCGGTCAGTCGGCCGTGGGTTTACTGAAAACAAAAGTATACTCAAGACTCAGAGAAAAAGAAGAACGCTGCCTCTCAAAAATCTCAATTCCTCAAATCGTCATCGGCAGCTTCAAACTTTTTTCTTTCCTCTTTTGCTTTATTCCCTGCTTTGGGTCTGTCAACTGCCATTTGTGGCCCTGCCAGCCGCCAAAAAGTTGGGTCCCCCGTTCCTGGCTTATCAGAAAGAAATCTCACGTGCCCGGGCTCGGGTAATCGTCGGTGTCTAACCCTTTCTGTATCACAGTAACCCTGGCCAGAGGAGCCCCTGGCAAATCGTCATCAAGCTTTAAAGCTCTCAAGCAACTGAAAGCACTGAAACTTGAAGCTACATACTACATACTGTAAATTCAAGTTTCCTCCCCCCAAAAAGCAACACGCACCATGCCCATTGGGGTTACGTTTGGTTGAACTTGCCAGGGTGAAACCAAAACAGCCAAAACCTTCGACGACATCGATTTTGAACTTGCCCGCTATCTGTCAATCAATCAATCTATTCCATCAATTTCGCTTCAATACATTCTGATAATCAAATACTTTGTGTTGCTCTACCTTTTGTTTCTTCACTTAATCGATACCCGCCACCTTATTCCTTAATACAGCCTTGGTCCATTACAAACTACACCTAATCAAGACATGTCGTTGTCTCTCCGTAGCGGCAAACGCAAAGGCGGCCGCACTCCCATTTCGGCCAAGCAAATCTCCGGCCCTATTGTGCAGTCAGTGCCGGTTGCCGCTAATAATGCTACCATAGCTGCCGGTTCGGGGGCCAGTCTTCCCAGTGCTCCACGCTCCATTCCAGAACCGATTCCCGAGGCGCGACGACGAGTAGCTCCGCCCCAGGGTGACAAGGTGCGTTTCTTGGTCTGCCAGCGTTGAATGTTGTTTTGTTGGTGAATGGCTTTTTTTTACTAGATTTTTCTTAAATTTGTACCACACCGCTCTCACATCCAGGTCCTTAATGTGGCTCGCTCTTACATCTATGCCCTTCTTATGGCTCTTCAACTACGCCCTTCCATCTCTGACACCCTTAGACCTCTGATCTAGTGAAACGCCGCTACTCTACTCGCTTCACCAATGGAAACGCCGAGTGGGACGTCGGTGCCCCGCCCACGATGCCACCCATGCCTCCGATGCCACCGCCGCCACAGTCTTACAGTACACAGCCAATCTCTCGTCCGCAGACTGGTGGTCGTGATGCTTCGGGGGCCGGTAGAGACCGTGACAGAAGGCCACCTCCGTCTCGAGCAGGCGGCAGCTCAGGTCCACAGGTTGACCTCAAGGCCCTCCGTGATCCGAACCTTGTGGCAGACCAATGTGCGCTTCCTTTTCTACACTTTAAATCTACCTAATGTCTCTAACATGCCTTTCTTTCTTCTTCTTTTCCTTTTTTGGTAGATATCTCCCGCGTACTGGCCGAAGCGACCGACGAAGAAATCCGCGACTTTGAAGACTCGCTACGCAAAGTAAAGTCCCGTGCCGCTCAGGACTTGCAGCAAAACGTCATGCAAAACAGAACCCAGATTATCAAAATCAGCAAGGAGACTGAGAAGCTCAAGACAGAAATGCGCACCCTGCGAAATCTCATGGCCGAGCTCAAAGTCAACACCACCGCCCTGCGTACAACTTCCTCGACCCAGCAAGACGACCCGACCGGCATGGACAGCATGGGCATTTCTGGCGGCACCAGCAAACGCGATAAGCGCTCGTCGATTACGGATCGCAGCATGCTTTGGACGTCGCAGATGCAGAAACTATACAAAAGCGTCGAAGGCTCACAAAAGTTTTTGCCCACGTCGCTGGACCGCCATGTGATCCAAAACGCCGGTCCGTGGATCGAGCTGGATAATGCCACGTACAAGTCGCGGCGGGCCATGCAAATCTTTCTACTCAACGACCACTTGCTGATTGCGTCGCGCAAGAAGCGCAAGAACGACGGCCCGGATGCTCGTGGCCCGGCAACCAAGCTGGTGGCTGATCGGTGCTGGCCGCTGCTGGATATAGAAGTGGTGGACATGGCGGGCACGGGCGACACAACGGCAGGACGGAGCAAGTTGGCCGACGCCATTATGGTGCGTGGTGTTGGCCAGGACACATTCATCTACCGCACCGAGCGGCCTGAGAGCCCTGACAAGAACGTGCTGATGCTCAACATGCGCAAGGCAGTGGAGGAGCTGCGGCGCTCGCTGCAGTCAGAAATGGAGGCCAACAACAAGGCCAAGGAGACCATCAACTACTTTGCGTCGCGTGACCCGGGCCTGTTGCGCAACACGGAGCTCTTGGAGACGCTCTCAGACGTCAAGGACATGTTGATTGAAGTGGATGGCAAGCAGCAGAATCTGCGGTGGGTAGAGAGCCAGATGGACGAGCTGGACATTGACATATCGCTGCAGAACATGGAGCCGGCAGTGGCGCGAGTGGAAAAGCTCAAGGCGCTGTCGCGCGGTCTCAAGAGCAACGTGGTGGCGCAGGACTTTATTGCGTATAAGGTGGAAGAGCGGTGCGGCAAGTTGATGGACTTGATTGTGCGAGACCTGGAGAGTTCCCATGGGCAGCTGAATTATACGCGCAAGAACATTAATTGGCTGGCACGATTGGGCTTTGAGGATCGGGCGCGCGAGTCGTACTTGGTGGCTCGGAGGGAGACGATTCACAAACGGGCACGGTAAGTTTTTCTTTTTTCTTTCTTCCTCGCTTCACTCGATGTTATCTCCCTCTCTCTCTTTTCTTTTCTTTTTCCCTCTCTTCGCTCGATGCCGTCTTTCTTTCTTTGCTTGATTGTTCTTTCGTGATCTCCTACGCAGGCCGTGAGAAAAACTCTAACAAACTTCATAACCAGTCAATGCATCTTCCAGGGCGACTTGCACCTCTACATTTGGGAGATCTCGTTTGTCTACTTTCGCATTATCCGCAACACTGTCGCCTGTTTCCAGACCTGTTTCCCGCCCGTCATGATGAGTGCCTGTGTTAAGTGGGCTAAGGAGATGGTGGAAGAGTTCAACGAGATTCTCGAGCGGCAGCTGAGTAGTACAGAGCGCAATGGCGAGGTGTGGAACCAGTGCATTTTACGGGCAAAGGAGCATGCCAAGTTCCTGTGCGAGGTTGGCCTGGACTTTGAGAACCTGGTGGGCAAGAATCTGGAGGCGAAGGAGGTGTAGTCGTATGGGGGTAGGAAGAGGGGTAGTAGTTGGCATTCACGATACTAATGGTAGTTTGTTGTTGTACACATGTGCATACGTAGTACTTGTTAGTTGCTGATAGCAGCTTATCCACTATAAAGCTACGCTACAGCTATATTACCCACTTTGGCCAATCTTCATCTAGATTTACTCTTCCTTATCATAATGTGGGGACGGCGGGCCAGCTAAGCTTCATTCTTTTGGGGTTTACCTACTGTTCAAGGAGAAGCGCTGTATATGTAGTACGTATGTAAAGATGTGCTACCTTGCAATGTGAAATCTGTTGCAGGTCTTTTATATATATATAATTTTTTTTTTTTTTACTATGTATGTCTATATTGAAGGTTCTAAGTAAAGAAACTTGGCTTTCTAAAGATAGACGCTGTAAAGGGGATAAATACATAACTATGCATGTACGTATACAAGCTAAAGCAGCCCAAAACAACGCTGGCCAAAAAGGGAGGCAAGCTTTCAACCTCTTTCATTTCCCCCGCCATTTTTCTTTTCTTGTATGTACTTGTACAAGCACAGTTCCTGCTGTAACCCAGGGCCCTGAATCTCAGCTCCTTTAGTGCCCAAACCATCCAAGCGTTTTTCTTCCAAGTACCTTTGTATACATACTAGTATGTACATACAAACTCATAACTCGTCTATCAAAGACGGACGGCCTGCATTTTCTCATCGCCTTCTTTGCTGGCTCCCCTTTTCTCTCCTTCTCCTTCTCCTTCCCCTCCCCATCGTCGTTTTCCTTTGTGCTTCACTTCATACTCTGCGACTACGATTTTCATTCTCCTCCTCCTCCCTTTTCCTTTTCTCTGTCTTGCGAAATAGACCACGTTGATTTCTTTATTTTATACGGGTCTTTTGGTGTCTCTGGCGTTTTTCTATCTCTCTTTCTTTTTTCTATTAACCGGATCTTCATTTCTAGCGTTGGGACATTTTCCTTCAGCAGGTTTCTTTTCATGCTATTTTCTTTTTGTTTTTGCTATATACTCTCTTTTGGCTGGCAACTATACGGGGTTGCCATCATGTAGCTTTTACCATTTACATACATTCTTTTTTTTTTTTCTCTGAATTCTTCTTGCTGCTTTCTTGAACGAGACGGGAAACTCATTCTAGGAATCCCTGGTCAATGTCTCTTAAAATGCTGGTTTCTCTATCTGAGCAATTTTTTACTCAAGTCTTGGTGTGTAGATGTTGTATGTAGATCAAACCTAGACTGATAAGACGCATTAACACGTCACGATCCCATTAGTACAGGATTTCTGATGGAATGATTGCCACTTTCCGGCATTTGTTTACATCATCCAACTGTAAATCGCACGCGATGTGGCTCTTTTGTATTCTATTAGTTTCCTCACATCCCGCTGGGATATTCACCTACATACATACTTCTTCTTCACATGACTAGAGCTGCAAAGTTGCGGATTTGAATCTTACCCCAAGAAAAGCATATGTATTCCAACCCCCCGGTTGGTATACACAGTGAAACATGTGGCAAAGCCATCATGATACAAACAATAAGATCTGTTGCTATAAGTAGTGTTTGAAGCAAAGAAGAAATTCAACACTTGACTGCGTCTCTCTCCATACAATCATATTTTCTTTCTTTATGACTTATCACTTTTATTCTCAATGGGGATAACAATACAGAAGTCAGCATCAACTAGCGCATCAAGGTTGACTTTGTTGTATGTATATACAGATACGCGTAGAAAAAATAGAAACAAGTGTAAGAAAAGACATAAAACAGATATACGCGGTCTGAAGAGCACTGTGTTCTTCCTGTTTGGCCACAGGATTTCTGGCAGCAGCAGCAAAGTCTCCCGCTACATGATACTTCAGCTATCAGACATCAAACCGCTGCGCTCCGCCGTGCTCGATGAGCGCGGCCGGTAGTTCGTGTACATTATGGCCAACTATGGCGACCACACACGAATATATTTGTTGTTTCCCATGTGAGTTAAGAGGTGGATAAGTATATAAATATGTGCTATGTACTACGTCATGCTGAAAGTTACGGGTCAGACATTAGTTTCTCTATTATCTTGCCCTTTTGATCTTTTTTTCCATATTAGTATTTTTTACTTATTACATATTAGTAGTCTACCTCTACTGCTAACAAATTCTACCATTCGACATATTCCAACCATCTTCTCTTGATTGTCTACCAAAAAAACCACCACCAAATACACCCATAGTCACTTATCATTATGCCATCCAATCCTGACCTTGTGTGCTACTCTATCCCCTGTCACGGCTAATTATCTGGAAACACTAACTAGACTTGACATAAAAGGACGTGCCTTCATGATTGCTTGTGCCTTAGTCGGGCCATCACAACTGATTCATCCTATGCAATTCACTATAATGAAGCACACAGCAACAAAAAAACCTTCGTATTTCAAGATCGATGCGGGTGCATGCGGCATGATATTCGGAAGAGATGGCAAATATATTTTGAAGTTCGCCAAAGGACAAGCCCACGTTGACCTTGAGAACGGTATCATAACCCCTAGACTTTCCCTGGTCAAAGCTCCTATGCTCTACCGCTTCCTAAGTCAGGAGGATGACAGCTCAATTTTTGACGCTTGTCTTCATTGGCAGGCCAAGGTCGACGCACGCGATATCGAGCTCGTACTTGGCACTATTACTACCAAGATAGGCACCCCGTCGACTCACGGGTCGTTTGACATCAGTGCTGAACCTAAAGACCTGACTGCTCGTATGACCAAACTTTGGCTTCTTGATTTCAATCAGGTCAAGCCACTACCCATGACTGAGGCTGGTGTTGAGCAGACTGTCAATGCCGTGCTTGTAAATGATCCCTACATTCTACGGCCTTATCGAAGACAGCACGGTGGTAAGAAGCATGGGCAGTATTCAAGAGCGAGTATCTCAAACAGTCGGCTTTATTCTAGGACGAAGTCCCACCAACAATGCTATTTAGTACCTTCCTCAGTTGTTCATCAACCGCTTCATGGACCAGTGCAACGAGTATCTCAAAGGTACAAACGAATCGGCTACACAGTCACTGACGCTAGAGATGTAGTGATTAAATCAACCGCGAGAAATACAAAACCAGCTGAACTGTGGCTATCACCCTTCTGTTAAAGCTCTACGTCCTTTCTGACTACATATGTACATACATGGTACGTATGTACAAGTAGTATAAGACATTGTGATAAGCCCTACAACCCTTGTCTTGATGCAGGGGAACGTTGTGCAAAATGGTCGTACACCCCTTATACAAGTTAACGTCTTTCATTTATAAACTATTACCTCTATATGATTCACAAGGAATGAAAAAAAAAAAAAGAAGAAAGCCTATTGCGTACATATTTATGTACATACATACCTTTTTGCTCTCTGCTTACAATTTAGAAAGGGGCACTACGTTTTATTTAGATTGCCATACTGTTAGGTACTTACTACTACTACAAGTACATACTACGCATGTAGTACACATGTACATAAAAGGAGAACAGAAACGCCAATACCCCGATTTCATGACACAAGGTCTCGCAGGAAAACAGCTCAAGATATACTCAAGAATCAAGGTCTAATCGCTAAAGTATTATTCTGCTGCAGCAAAGCGCCATTATAGGAAGATGAGAGCTTCATGTTTTGTTGTTACACAAAAAAAAAAACACGCTTGAGCACGCAGATGCTTACAGATCATCGTCCCCGTAAACAGCCATACATACACAACGGTTAATTTTGAAATACACTACAAGTAGTTGAAAGTTAACTTGCAAAGAAGAAATTTCACCGAGATTAATTGCAGGAGGCTTCGTGAGAAGTGGCAAGTTCCTGCACTCAAAGATCTCTGTGTGGATATTTGCTCTTGTCTATCAACATATTCCCTCTCTCTTTGCCTCTATATGAAAAAGGACAAAAAAGAAGAATAAGCGTCCGGCTCAAGATCTGCACGTCAAGAGAACAGACCGAGCTTGGCACAAGACGGGGCAATGGGCGGAGGGGAGAAAGAATACAATAACATGTGAATCAGTTGAGTTATGAGCTGCGTAGTGTAGGTCAACGTTTAATTGAGAAATGTTCTCCGTTGGTGACATTATGGGCGCAGGACGGCGGATTGATGTGGCCACCATTGATGCACAAGAATCTTTGTGAGTTTGTCCTGTTGGCAGTTGGCACTCGGGCGCAGAAAAGAGAGGCATGCAAGAATTGCATCGGCCTAGTTGGAGGTATTCATCACAGTGAGCAAGAAATAAAAAAACCATGAGATGTCAATGTTGACACATCTAAATAACACATGCACGCCTGAGCAGCCTGAATATTGAGGCGCGTATTCAAAGAAGCAGAGCCACGACGAGTTTATCGTGTAGACTACGTCTATTGTAGAAGTCCCAATAACAAAAAAGGAGGAGCCATGATGAAGAAAAAGAAGCGATATCCGCCACTGATTCGGAAGGAAAAGTTGAAGATGAAAGATATGAGGAGGGAAAAGTGCAGTTTCTAACCAAGAGGAAGAAAAATTATCATGTGGGGGCAAAGTGGGACTTGGGACAGTCACGTGGAAGGGCTTATTGGGGGAAGACTATATGCATTAGGGTTATGCAGAAGACGGGGGAAACATGGCGCGCTAAATTTGAAGCTTTGGGCTGCGATAAAACAGGAAAGCTAAGCTTTTTTGTATAATGTTCGAGGGAATAAGCGAAGAGAACTGCGGCTATTTATATACAAATATATACATAGTATGTACATACATACATACGTATACACATATTTTTTCTCTCAATGATCAAGGGTTTCAAAATTGAGCAAAATGAAGTAGTTTGAGTTAAACGGCGGTACACGAGTTGGTGATGAACAAACACACAAGACCAACAAGCAGCAAGCAACCTTGGAATCACCAGAAGAAAAAAAGAAAAAAAGAGGCAGTGTTGCTGGGAACAAATAAATTCACGAAAAAAAAGTTACATGGTACATACATACCAAAAATGGATGTCAGGTATTTCCTTTTGTGCTTTAGTCTTGCGCTGTAAAAGAGCAAGTTCATGATATTATATCTGCTTATTAGGGCCCTTGATAATGGGGGAGGATAATCTTAACAAAGCAAATGGCTGTATCACTATACGAAACCAGTTAGCGATCATACCATCTTTCTTCTTCCTCTCGTTCTTCTGCTTCTTCTGCTTCTGCTTGATATCTCTTTACAGTTTACTTTCTTCTTTATTGTCCCAACGAAAAAAAAAAAAAGAAGACAGAAGGAGTCCAACCCGGCAGTTATCAACACACTACATACAAGTACAGCACATGTACATGTTGTACACACTTACCTCAGGGACCAAGGAAGGGGCAAACGGCAGGAAGAGCAACAACAACAACAAGGACCCGAAAAAAAAACCAGATTGTTTATCTGATATTTTAACCTTACATTCCTATCGCGTTACTATTTTCTACCCATTTTCTTTCTTTTCGTTTTTTTTTTCTTTATTTTTTTTTTCCGTTAATTATCAGTCAAAAACACAACGTGAAAAGATAGAGAGAAACAAAAATGTCATTGCTTCCACCACCGCCCACGCATTCGCAGCGGCCCGCATCTTCTGCGGCAAATAGACTCGGCCTAGCAGCTCTTTGGACTGTGCTCTTTGCCGCGTTTCTTCAGTCCTATCATCAAGGTTGGTTTGCTTTTTATATATAAGTATATATATATATATTCTTCTTGTTTCAAACTTTGCCGTCATCTTTTCTCCAAGATCCAGTAGGGTCCTGCCAAGAAACCCTCGCTTCGATCCCAACCCGCCGCCTTAGCCGTTTTCTTGGCAAACGTGTATTATTCGCTTTGTTATCCCCATTCATTCTCTTACCCCCTAGGAACTAACACGCTTTTTTCACCCCAAAAAAGGCCCTACTACCCGCTGCACCCGTCTCCTCGCCTCCGGCTCCTGGGACTCCTCCACGCCCACGCCGCTCACAAAATGGGATGCCCCCGACTGCGCCCTGCACTCCTACGCTGCCGACAACCTAACCGCTTGCTTTGCTCGCCAGCGCATAGTCTTTGTCGGCGACTCTACGGTACGCCAGCTCTACTGGGCCGCCACCACCCAGCTCAACCAAGAAGCCGAGGAGCTCGCCCTGCTGGACTTCCATGTCACTGAAGACAAGCAGCGCAACCTCGCCCTAGAGGCTGCCGGCGTGCGCATCGAGTACATCTATGACCCGTGGATGAACTCCTCGTCGCTCAAAACCCTTGTCGACCACGTCGCCCATCGCCCGGCTGCTGAGAATCCCGCGCTGCTTGTCCTCGGCACTCCCGCCATGTGGGCCGCCCGCCATGCCGGAGACGACTACTTTAACGTGTTCAGCCGTGGTATCGACACCGTCCTCCCGCTCCTGCAATCGCCCGTGGCAGACTCCATCCACACGCGCCCCGCTACTCTGGCTGCCGCTGCCTTCAACTACACCCAGGCCACCACGCTGCTCATCCCGCCCACCGTGCCGTATGTGCCTCTCCTCTCGCCCAAGCGCGTCAAAGTCATGGCCCCCTGGAAGTTCACCGACATGCACAAGTACCTAGCCAGGCTTTCGCCCGCCGTGCAGTCGCACATTGTCTGGGCCGTTCCTAACATGTTTGCGCGTGGCGGGAAACCAGCGTATAATCACGACGGCCTACACGCCGCGCGCACCGTGCGGGATGCCACGCTTTCACTACTTCTCAATGTGCGATGCAACGCCGGACTGCCATGGGATGCGCACACGCAAACATCGCCGTCATGCTGCGTCACGTATCCCCTGCCGACGCCTTCCAAGATTGTGTTTCTCGGTCTGGCAATTGCAGCGCTCGTGGGCATAGGGATGCCGAGGCGGTTGAGTATCGATGACAGACTGCGCATGCGCGTTTTCAAAGCGGCTGTGCCGATGCTGGCGGCTTGTGCATATGCGTACCTCACAGACCGGACACACATCTTTATGAAACTGGCGCTGAGCGGCGCGCAGACTACGCCTCTGCTCATCACCGGGTTGTTGTTTTTGGGAATGGCCATGAAACGCGTCGCGCGCGAGCAAGTCACGGAAAAAGGCCATGAAGAGCCAGTGTTCCTATCACGCACGCAAACAGACGAGTGGAAGGGTTTCCTGCTAGTTGCCATCATCGTGTGCTCGTTTGGTGACACTTCGACCTCTACGCTGCACAAGTTGTGGTGCATGGCAAGTTCTCTGTATGTGTTCTTGTCAGTCTTTGGCCATACGCGGTACTTTCTGCAGACCCATGATTTGTCTCTGCATCGCGTGTTTATCGTCCTCTTCCGCCTCAACTTTTTCAATGCCCTGCTCTCTTTCGCCGTCGGGACTACAGCTGAGACATTTCCGCTTCAGATTTCCTTTTGGTTTGTGTGTACCTGGCTCATCATGCGCATCAAGCCCTCCATGAATGCCAACATATTTGCATTCATGTTCAAGCTATGTTTTGCCTTTTGCCTTGTCCAGCTGTTGTTTGTGTGGTATGTCTTTGTTCCCGGGACAACTTACCTGTTTTACAAGCTCCATGTGCCCTTTGATGCCAGACGCATCCACGCTGCTCTGGATTTAAACAAGGTTGTCATCTTTGTTGCCATGTCATTTGCCGTTTTCACGCATCGAATGTCACTGCTGCGCTCCCGTACTGCTCGTCCGAATACCGGCGCTGCTGCTGCATCGGCAGATGACCTGGACGATGTGCTAGTCGATCTGGTAATCCGACCACCGTATGCCAAGCACCGCCTATCCATAGCCCCAGTGCTGATTCTCTGGTCGACTGTCACCTCGTGTGTCATGATTTACATTACCATGACAACAGACTACACGCCAGTGCACAACGAGTATGACTTTTGGCATCCGTACATTGCCATGCTGTTGGTCACTGGAGTAGTGTATCTGCGGAACTCAACGGCGGGCTTGAAAGCGGTGAGTTTTGCAGTGCCGGCATCGTTGGGAGAATATGCCTTGGAGGTTTCTTTGCTTAAGAGCCATGTTCTCTTTGCTGAAAACGGAAATGCCGTGCTGAGTTTGGTTGAAATCGATGCGTTCAGATGGGCTGTAGTTATTCAGACGATAATACTGAGCACAGCAATGTTGTATCTTGCGCGGTTATGCCGAGATGCAGTGCGTCAGCTATTTTAGTCTGTATATTTAGTTTCGTTAGTATATTTCACATGTTTTTATGTATCTTCAGCTTCGTATCAATATCAATATTGGACCATTTGATTCCATTCAAGTTCATGGAAAAGAAAAGAAAAGTAGATAAAGAGGGATATCAAAGATATATAGAGAAACAAAAGAAAGCAAAATGAGTTTGATGTGCTAACTCAAACAAAGCATCCAAGCCAAGATGTTGCGGGAGGGGGGTATTCAACTAGTGGAAAAGTAGAAAAGAAAAAGAGAACTTTTAAGAAATGAAGGACAAGAAATGAAGGATGAAGATGCAGCCATTACTATTGAGTCGCATTGGTCCATGTTCCGGGAACTGAGCCCATCATGTCCCAAGCTGCCGTTTCCGCAGCTTCCTGCTCCCCCGGGTTAAACGGCGCCGATGAAATTGAATCCAAGTTTTGGAACATTGACACGCATTGTTGCGACCAGTCTGATGCCGTCTGGTGTGCCGCCTGCGCCATATCCATGATTCCCCGGTGCGGGAGTGATAGAGGGAACGCCGACTCGGACGTCACGGGATACTGAGGGTCAACAAATGGTGCTGTGCTGGCGTTCCCAGTGGCTGTAAACGTCCATGAGTCGGGCGGCGTGGCAGCAGACGTCGTCGACATTGTCGGAACAGGAGGAGTAGCCGTAATCACGGGCCCGGGGGGTGGCATTTGCGGAAGTGCTTGTGATTGCTGTATATGCTGTACTGGAGGCTGCTGTGTCGATGGCTGCGACTGTTGGCGCGGATGCTGATGGCCCTGTTGAGGCAGCCCCTGGGTAACAGAGTGTGGCGACATTCGTGAGTCAGAAGATGCTGGGCTTGAGATTTCAACAGAACTCTCATACATTTTCTGAGATCCGCTGCTGTTGTAAATGGCACTGGCATGATCGTCCTCTGAAAGCTCAATAATCGTACCAGGATTTGGAAGGCTGTTCCCAAATGGCACGTATCCATGAGGCCGAGTTGATGTTGGAGCTCTCATCGCGAAATGATGGCCTCTCTCTTGCGGGTAGAGCTTGCGACCACGAGAAATCAGCGGAATGCTGGCCGTTGTCCCAGCATACGCAAACTTTTCAATGGCCGGATGCGTGATGTATGTCCGCAGACCGTGGCGCTCAATCTCAGAGCATATTTGTTGGAGAAACGATCGTGTAATGATGTGTTCTGTGGCCAGCTTTTGCATCACCGACAAAACGTAGCCGAGCTTCTCCATTTCAATGGGCGGCAAAAGCGTCGTGATGTTATCACGCAAGTGATACACATAAACAGACGCAGCACAAAACATGGAGAGAGCAATCAGTGGTGATTTCTGGACCATAGTTAGTAAGCAGGGACTTCCAAGTTCATATATAAAGACCTTACATAGTTGCTGGCACTTGTGGTATGGTTTGTCGTGCGCATCAACTCGACAATCCGACCAGCAGAGTTAAGCAACTTCTGCTCGCTCACAAGCTTGTGATCCAGTAGCCCAAATTCATTCATCTTGTCGACGGCCTGGTGGTGCAAACAGATAACACTGGCATGCAAATGAAGGTGCGTATGGATGGCTGAAGGGTCTTTAATGTTCTCAGGAAGCCGTAGCTGCTGAGGAAGGCAATTGAAAACGTTTGCCAAGACAGAATCGAGCTTCTCATGCCGCTTCCAAAACTTGCCAGTCAAATCGCCAGGGTTGTCATCGGGTTTTGGCCGCTGCACGTGACGGAGAATAGCATTGAACAGGTAGCTAATCATGACGGCTCCGGCGAATGTTGAGTAGGGTGAGCCTGCTATGGCTTCATCGAGCATAAAAGCAGGCTCCTCTTGGCCAGACACAAATGATTCCTCGGAGCTGGGTAGGCGAGTACCGATCTACGCAAAGTTAGCTGGCAGCCTTAATATCATCAGGAAAAAAGAACTCACATCAGCAGTGTTTATCAAGCTGGGCCATCCGGTAGACAGACTAGCATGGCTGTCGATACAGTAAGCTGACCAAAATGTTCTGCGTCGTTCCTCTTGTTCAACCCATGAAGATGCCGGAGAAAGTACAGGAACAGACCATTCCTGCTCAACATCCATGCGGTGCAACCCCATCATTTGAACAAGACGCACACAGCGAGCACTGCTCATGGCAGCACGGGTGAACTGCAGCGAACGAGCTTCTTCTGTGGCAAGAAGCACCCATGCTTGGGCGTGTCCCAAGGTCAAAAAGTGTTCACCATGACCCTAGTAACGAAGTTAGCATGCTGCATTGCTACTAAAAACACCATGTACAGATAAATATATACCTTGAGTTCGTCACGTTCAGCATACTGGCGAGCACGGTGGTAGAAAAAGTCGTGAAATTTGGAATACTTAGGATGCTCGTGAGAAGCATTGGCCCAGATGGCATACTGGAGACACATTGGGGGCCGTCGATGAGGGGCCGAATAATAGGCTTCACGATAGCGGCCAGGGTGTACTACAGGTACAAAGTAGTAATGACGACCAAAGTAGTACTCGTTTCTGCAATTGGTTGCAGTTCATGCGAGGTTAGCAGGAGCGCCACGTAGGGGTTCAATATTGCAGCAATGCATCAGTGCGGTTGCAGTAGAGCTTAGTAGAGCCACAAGCTTAACCAGGACCAAACGCACAGAGTAAGCCCAGCTGCAGCGACAGCGGCGGACAAGGGAGCAAGGGAGAGGTTGACGGCGTAGCAATGACAAGGACTATGATGGATTGACTTGACATAAAACAGCACAACACATCATGAGGAACAGGACGGGTAAAGGAGCGAGAGGACTTATATGTATGTACATACAATTCTTCGAGGATTTCACTTGATGGCAAAGGCTCAAAGATGCCCTGTTCAAGTAGTTCATTACTGGGTGGCGGCACATGGCGCAAGGCCATTTTAGGATCGCTTGCTGCTGAATGGCTGTAATGTCGACCATTGGGGTTTAGGTTTAGGTCGTCGTCATATTCATGGTCGTTTGTATTGGCGGCACGTGAATCCTTTAGAAGCTCTTCGACTTGTGCTGTGAGTTGGTGATAAAGACATAATTAGTTGACCTATATAGAGAAACAAAGAGTCCAGGGCTGTTTGATGATGCATGTAAGAGAAAAGTAGTCGCAATAAAAATAAAATTCACTCAAAAGCGCAATAAACAAAAATTATGTGCAGATTGATTGATTGGCTCGAATGTGCTATGTAAGATGTGAAGATTCCCATCAATCATAGCCTAAGATAACGATAGATCGCATGGTAAAGTATTACAGTATCTTTCATGGAGTCATGACTTTTTGTGGCCACTGGCTTTTGTGTGTGCTTTGTATTTTGTCCCTTGTGATACATACCACAAAGGCGGTTTGCTGAACTTGATCCTCAAAGGACGCTCGCTTTTGTGCATATGAACGAACTGGAGGCGCAAGAGAAGCACTTGGAGGAAGAAAAAAAAAACTCACCGAGACGGGCTTCAAGCTCTCTAACATTCCGACGGCGAACGGCAGGCCTGCGTCGTGAAACCGGGTATACACATTCAGTGTTACCCTTGAGACAACGCGTACATGCGGGCGGAAGCCGGTCGCACCGAAGTTTGCGGAGTCGGCATGTGACACATGACAGTGGTTCAAGGGCAAGCGATTCTTCAAATGCAGATGGCGGCGCGGAACTCTGGGTTGACACAGACCGTTTCGCTTGTTGTTGCGACTGTTGCAGTGGTGGTTGTTGCTGAAGTGGTGACTGTTGCTGTGGCTGTGGCTGTTGCTGTGGCTGCTGATGCTGGATTGGCAACGACGCCACCGGCTGTGGTTGCGATGGCTGTTGTGGTTGTTGCGCCTGCTGTTGAAGATGATGCTGTACTTGTTGCTGATGTGCCTGATGTTGCGCTTGTTCAAGTTGCTGTTGAAGTTGCTGCTGAAGCTGGAATTGTTGTTGAAACTGATGCTGATGGAACTGTTGAGCAAGTACGCTTTGCTGGTTGTGAGGAACCGAGAGAGGGACCATGTGCGGTGGTAGCTGGTGCCCGGACATGGTGACTAGGAGATAGAGAATCACACGCTTTGAATTGGGATCGGCGCCGTGTGCGATATGGAAAATGCGGAAATGTAGACTGCGGCGTGCAATGACAAGAAAAAAAATAAAGCTTCGGCAGTGTGACGAACGATTCGTAGAAAAGGCCAAAACCAGACGCGACCGTGGCGTAAAGTTTGGTTAAAGAGACAGAGGCCAAGAGGGGCTCAGAAACTTGGGAGACACCAATGAAAACTGGACAGCATGTATATCGATCAAGACAAGATTCGCTGGTGCGGCTGTGGCGTAGAGTCGCTATCAATGCAGGGCCAAGGTTGAGGTAAAGGTTGAAAAAAATTTACGTGGGTCGTTTAATAGCTTCACCACGGAGGTTATCAGCCGTCGAAAAGCTGAGATAGTTTGGGTCGGATCAGTAGACAAATGAGAGGGGCAGAGCGTAGCCTTGCGCTCGCCTGTCAGCTACAACATCCGAGTGCGGATTCACGGTTGGGGTCGGGTTGGTTGGTTGGCGGGTATGTATACGTATGTAGTATTGCAGCTTGGAAGATGGAAGAACGCTGGGTTAGTCTAGCAAGAGTCGACAACAACAAGCATTCGGGAGGGTTGAGCCGAAAGATTTGGGCAAAGCTGAAACTGGCGCGGATTGAATGGCTCCCAAGCCGTTGAGTGGGCGTTTGTCGATTTGGCGTAGGTATTTGACGTTGTTGCGCAGACGATATCGCGACAAGACAAAAAAGCACAGAGATAGAGATAGATGCGTGTATGATTAGAGGAAAATGAGCAGCGGAGAAGACAGAGGGAAAAAGGAAATTAGTATGTAGTGGTAACAGAAAATAAGAGAAAGTCGAAAATTGGCCCCTCAAAGAGTGCTGATTGATAGTGGACGGCGGAACAGTAATAAAACAAAATATTAAAGAGTAAAATAAAAAGAAACTAAGCAGAAAAAAACGAATGAGAGCGTTCGTGGTTTAGCATGCGGATGCCAAATGCACAGGAACTTCAACCTGATGAGAAGGATTCAAGAGAGAAAAGGAAGAGTTATCAGGCGTACAGAATCTGATCGAATGGAGAGCTGTAAAGACGGGATTTGGGCGTGGGAGAAAGGAAAAAAAAATACACACACACAATAGACAAATAAAGTCTTGGAGTCGAGATGTTGAAATGTAGCGGGTGCAACACAGCACAAACGCAATGCAACATTTGCAGGTTTTCAGGTGGAAGAAGTGGGTGAAATGGATGATGGACGGACGGGAAAGATTGGCTAAACAAGCACGAATCACATTATAAGAGAAAATATGTATGTACATATGTATGTACTGGTACAGAAGCCCAACAGTGTGCCAACCAAGCCCTATGTACCAAGGCGCATAAAAAGCAAAGAAGAAGAGAAAATGGCAGCTGGACGCAGCAGAGCGGACACTTGAGAATAAGCAAAAAAACCAGAAAGCGAGCAAATTGAGTTTGGGCTTAGAAGAACCTGGTCCGGTAAATAAGAGAAGAAGAAAAGAGTGATTATTGAAGCCCTCTTGAGTCGGGATATTACAAGGCAATTGACTTTTAAAGTGAAGCGAAACCATGAGGTAGGTGAATTTGAACTGAGAGTGGGTTGGGTTTGGATGGAACAAGGGCTGAACTTAGAGCAAGCACTAGGTTGAAATAGCTGGGGTTAGGCTACATGCGTATACATACATATGTAGTATGCACTTGCTATGTACTTGCTATGTACATACTTGTATGTTGTACATACCAAGTTCATTGGCTTCTGGCCGTATTAAACTCATGTGTCTGTACATATTGTATGGATGTGTCTGGAAATTGACAACTACAGGTGACACCAATAACGGTTGTATGCTTCGCATGTAGAGGTCTGGATTGCAGAGATATTACGTATACATAGTCGTAAAGACATGGCAAGAAATATCAGACTAAGAAAGACATTTGCTGGAGAGTTGACAACTGAATAATATAAGTACCTTTGGCCTGCTGTAACTTGCAAAGAACAAAGAGCCCGCGCAGAATAAGAGCTGGGACAAAGTGGCAAGGTTCACCTAGTTCGTAATAGCCGGATAGTCCAGGATTGGAATCTGTTTAATTGCGTGTGTTAAAGTGCAGACAGCAGCTTGCATTGTTGTTGAATTAGGCTGCGTTGGGTTGCTGTTTCGTATGTCCAGTGTAGTGCTACAGAGGGCGGATAATACTTCCGTACATGCATACATGTCAAGTGCACACATACACATCTGTATATACAAGTACAGTATTTACATGCGCATATAAATCTACAAGTTTATAGGTTGTCATTGCATAGATCATTTCCGTCTTCTGTCACCTGTCAGCCTGATGCCCATCACAGTTCGTTTTTATATAGGCGAAAAACACATGTCTGATATATATGTGCATATACAGAGTACTTGTATACGTATATACATATATATATAGTATGTATACGTTATTGCAGAAAGTTCATGGGTTAGAGAGAAGTTCGGGCCCAAGCTTGACATACCCGTTCACCAGCGAGCGGGAAACGAACATAAGTACATATGTACATATACATACTATGTACATAGTAGGTACATAAACCCCTACAGGAGCGGACTTGTCTTGCCGTTTGCCTCAAACGGGGTTAGGGCCCGCTAGCCCGTCGTAAAAAGCGGGGCAGAGCGAGACCTACCTTATTTCAATCTTGATAACTCGGATAAGAAGGGAAAAGTAGTACTGAGCAAGACGAATAAATAGTGCTGAATAAGAAGAAGAAGAAAAAATAGACAAAGGTGCCAGTAAGTCAAGAGTCACTCCATATGTCGAAAGTGCCAGGCGGATAGCATAATGGTGGTGGTATCCAGCGGTAACAGGCTTGGGTTTCGCTGCAAAAAGACAAATCACATAACTGCATAAATGTGCAAGACAAAAAGGGGAAGCAGCCGATTGCCTTTGCTTAATGCATGTACGTACATAACACATACAGGATCGAGTCCTTTCAAGCCTGCCCTAACGGAAGGATCCATAAACAGCATCTACTATGAACTACACACTACATACGCATACATATGGTACGTACTAATCCCGGCAAAGAAGCCCGATGCAATCCAGTACTGTATTCAGCTCTTTTGAATATCGAAATGCTAAGGTTTCTGACAGCTGTGATCTAAGCTGAATACTTGGAGCATGTTTCTTTATCCGGAACTGCAACCTCGATTCTATCTCAGGTATAAAAACAACCAAGTTAAACCTCAACTTATATTCTCCATATTCATTCCTTCCAGCGCTAAAAAGGCAAGTTTCCTATGGGGACCTCTTGTTAGCCCTTTTCTTTGGGCTACATACTTTCAGCGATGCGTCACATTGCAATCCTTTGGCTGATAAATACCTGGTATGTATGTACATACATACATACATTATGTATTTGTATTGAGGAGGAGAAGAAAGAGTTGTGTGAAATGCCAAAGATGCCAGGCGTCTTGAAAGCCACACATCTAGTACCAAGACCGTTAATTCACCAAGTTCGTTAATTTCGTGTAAATTACTACCACCCTTCTTCTTCTTCACGCGATATCTCGATAAAAACCATCATTATGGATGATAAAAAACAAGTTCTACGTGCCAAAGCACTTAAAGATGCTTTGGATATATACCATTCTGGTATGCATACTTCACTTCGCTCTTTATCTATCGATTACAATGTGCCACTTCAAACTCTCCGCGACCAAATTTCCCGGGCCCGACATCTACCATCGACCAAAAAACCACATGGCGGCCATAATAAACGACTCAACGATGCTGAAGAGGCTGCTTTAGTCAATTATCTAGACTATTTCATATCTATTGGGCTTCCCATGACGCGTCAGCTGCTCCAAGAGGCTGCCAATTCTTTCTTACTCACTGAAGAGCAGCTAAAGCAAAACCGCGATCCTCGGCAACCCTACAATGTACCACCAATTCCTCTCGGCCCTCAATGGGTGTCTAGATTCATGAAAAGACACCCAAAATACCGCGTTGTTAAGCGTGGGACCATTGAAAAGGAACGTGCTGTATCTGAAAGAGTAGATAAAGTTCATGATTGGTTTCGAAAACTTTCAAATGTCTACTCGCAGTATGGTATTGTGCCTTCTGATATATGGAATATGGATGAGACAGGTTTTCAGCTATGCCGTCCGAAGAATATTCTTGTTATCACTGAGATAGGTGCTGATATTAGCCCTATTGCAGTATCACAGAGTCGCGAAACTATTACTGCTATAGAGGTAGTTAGTGCAGCTGGTGATACTATACCGCCATTCATTATCCTGAAGGGCACAATGCATCTTGGCAAATGGTATCTGCAAAGCGATCTCGACCGTGATGCCAAGCTAGCCGTATCACCAACAGGTTTTACCAATGCCGAGCTCACAATGGCATGGCTTGACCACTTCATTCAGCACACTCAGAACCGCCGCACTGGACAGTCTATACTACTTCTTATAGATGGTCATCAGAGCCACAAGTCCTTCGATTTCATCACCAAGTGCCAAGACAATAACATTATACCATTCTGTCTTCCATCTCACTCGACGCATTTCTTGCAGCCACTCGACGTTGGCGTATTCCAGCCATTGAAGCTGGCATATTCGCAGAGATTGCATCGTATATTCGATAGTGGTATTCGGACTATTACCAAGCTCACATTTCTTGGTAATATATCTTCAGTACGAGCAAAGGCACTCAAACCGAGCATTATCAAGTCTGCATTTCAGAAGTGCGGTGTCTGGCCATATGATCCAATGGTTGTTTTGCAAGATCTCGAGAAAAACCGGCCACAAACGCCGGAGCCAGCGCCGGAGCTAGAGTCATATTCGCCGACAATGCCTGCTCTAGAGATGATTAAAACGCCTTCAACTATACGACAAGTGACGCATTTGGTTAACGATATTTCCACCAATATTATCAACCAATCACCAGTGCCGCCAGTATTACATGGCATACAAAAACTACTAAAGAGTAGTCAAAGTATTCTAGCGGAAAATGAACTTTTGAAGCAACATATCAGCAGAATAACGGCTATAAGTGGCCGAGAGAATGCGAGAAACAACTACAAAGCTACTAGACTACAATCTGGTGG
>CM069900.1:1976899-1996542 GCA_036034705.1 Thielaviopsis punctulata | reverse complement strand
AACAATAAACGCAACCCCCCCCCCTTCCGATCCGTCGAGCCTCAGTCAGCCGCCTGCCTCGCTCGTCTCGCTTCCACACCTAAAAAAAAAATCAACACCAGAGCAGAAAAATAACCAAAATACCATCATCCACTACAAACCTTCAACGCCAACCGCAGTCAACCTCGTCAATCCCCTCCACCCCCCATATCCATCTTCAATCTCCACCCTCAACGATCGATCCCCGTCAATCGTCATATTCCATCCATCTTTCAGCTTCGAACTGCCACTGCTAATAACTCTCCATCACGATGGATACCAACATGGAGGACGTGGGCAGACTGCCTTCAGAGATGCCCCTTCAGACCCTGGAGCCCGCTACGGTGCCCACGGTTGATGGCTGGATCGAGGGCTTGATGGCGTGCAAGCAGCTGAGCGAGCTGGACGTGCAGAGATTGTGCGAAAAGGTGTGCCTTGATATATATAACTCCAGCCAGTGATTGATTGATTGATTGAATACTGCTTCGTCAATCCAATCCAATCCAATCTTGTCCCATCCCGTCTTGTCCTATCCCATCATCCTACCCCATCCAACCCAACCCAGCCCCAGCCTCAGCCAGCCAACTTCCTCAAATTACTCGCCATTCTACACACAGTCCGCCGTCTGTCTTATTCGCATACCGCCTCGCCTTGCTTATCGATCGACCCTCCCCTCCGTCACCCGCTCCATCGCAGCATCTCCAGAAGCAACCATTGTCGCCCCTCGTCCATTCTTTTCCTGTATACCGATTCAACCAACCAACGGACCGACCGACTAATCATTATTCCGCCCCCGACAACCCCGTCTTTACGTATCCGCCTCCCCGATTCCGCCTCCGATTCATACGCACCGACAGCCTCGTTGTCAGACTCGCTCACGACTGGCGCCTTTGGCCAACCTATTGTTTGCTTTCGAGCTAGCCTGATTGCTTCAATGGTAGCTCTGGCATAGCTGTCAGAGCCCGATGGCCCCATGCTGATGTTGCCTCGTGCTGCTTATCCATTCAGTTCAGTTTACATACTACATGCAACCATTGGCCTTTGATGGACTTGAATGGCTTGTTTCATGTCGTGTAATCTTGTCATTGTCTTGGGATACTCGGGCCCTTGGACCGAATCAAGCTACTCCTGGCTTTTTTTTCTATTTTTTTCCCCAGTCGCTGGTAGTCGTCCGACCTTTGGCTCCGTATTGCCACGCCACACCACTGCTCCGACTTTGTTGCTTCTGTTGTTGCTGTGCCCGAGCTTCTTTCTTACTGATTCGCATCATCTTGACCAATGACCATGCCAATTGCCGCCCGATTGATTGATTGCCTGCCATGATACATTCCCTCCCTTGTCCCTTTTTCTCTTCTAACCATTGTTATCTGTCTAGGCCAGAGAAGTTCTCCAGACCGAGTCCAACGTTCAGCCCGTGGTATGTCTCACATTTGTCCGTCGCATTGCTCGCTCCACATTCGCCGTGTCGGGTACAGAGAGCAATAAAGAACCACCAGAGCCCATAGTTAACCATAGCCATGCAGAAATGTCCCGTCACTGTGTGCGGTGATATCCACGGCCAGTTCCACGATTTGATGGAACTTTTCAAGATCGGTGGCCCCAACCCCGACACCAACTATCTCTTCATGGGTGAGTGCCTTTGTCAGACTGACCCATAGCGCCTTCTAACTTTCTTTCTAGGTGACTACGTTGATCGTGGTTATTACTCGGTCGAGACGGTCACGCTGCTCGTTGCGCTCAAGATCAGATACCCCCAACGCATCACCATTCTCCGTGGTAACCACGAGTCCCGCCAGATTACGCAGGTGTACGGTTTCTACGACGAATGCCTGCGCAAATACGGCAATGCCAACGTCTGGAAGTACTTTACCGATCTTTTCGACTACCTGCCGCTGACGGCGCTGATTGACAACCAAATCTTTTGCCTTCACGGTGGCCTGTCGCCGTCGATTGATACACTGGACAACATTAGAGGCCTGGATCGTATCCAGGAAGTGCCGCACGAGGGTCCCATGTGCGACTTGCTGTGGTCGGACCCCGATGACCGGTGCGGCTGGGGAATTTCGCCGCGTGGTGCGGGTTACACGTTTGGCCAGGATATTTCAGAGGCCTTTAACCACAACAACAATCTGACTCTCATTGCGCGTGCTCATCAGTTGGTCATGGAGGGTTACAACTGGTCGCAAGATCGCAATGTCGTGACAATCTTTTCTGCGCCTAATTACTGCTACCGCTGTGGTAACCAGGCTGCGATAATGGAGATTGACGAGCACCTCAAGTACACATTGTATGTTTTTCTTTCTCGTTTAAGGCTTTCCTGATCCAGCTGCTAACCTATCTTGTCTAGCCTTCAGTTTGATCCGTGCCCGCGGGCCGGTGAGCCCATTGTCTCGAGAAGAACGCCCGACTACTTCCTGTAACCGACGGTCCTTGGTACGGCGCAGTGCGCTCGATTTCTGTTTTCATGATGTCAACCCCGAACTTGATACCCGGTTCCAAGTCAGGCTACTACATATTCACTTACGGTTTCCATTTTCTGTTCTTTGCCTTGTTCTCTTTATATGTTCCATTTTTTTGTCGTCTGTTTATCTTTCATTTTTTTGTATGTTGGCCACGTGTGTTTTGGTTTAGAGAGGACATATAAGCATGACAGAAACATGGGATCTTGATGCTATTGACAAACAAAGTCAACCTCTGTTTGCCATACGTGTAGAAAGAGCGGGGGAAAAAGGGAAGAGAAATAGATGGAAAGAGAGGGAAGCAGACCGAGTCGTAGTTTTTCTTGTCCTCTTTTCTTTCAGAATGGGGTATATGTTTAGGTATAAACGTGGAAGTAAGTTGGGGCGGGCTGTGGTGGAGGAGATGGAATTGGTGAGCGGAAGAACGGGATTATCAGCATACTAAATTAATGACGTACAATTTTCAAGTTACTTTTGGGATGATACCTTATCGTCTATGGCGTGTTTGGTCCAGCTGTTGATGAGCATTGAAGTTGACGACTGATCTGGGAACTATGTCACGTGATGTGTGTTAGGGTATATACCTCGTGTAACAAGCGGCTGGGCGAGGATGGAAGAGAGATGCTGGTGCCGGGAACTTGACGATGAAGAATATCTAGCAAGTCGTAAAAAAGAAGGCCAGGTGAGATGATTAAGCGCAACGAGCTAAGTGGCGTAGTAGAACTGTTTGGCCATGTACAATCTTCTTCGATACCATTACAACAGGCTGGCAGGCTATGAGTGAGGACAAGCGAGCAGTCCAGATTCCAGATTTTACTTGGGGCCTCTTCTTCCCCTTCTTTACTTCTTGTGATGGGGCTACGTAGGAGATGATAGTTTCAGCAGAATTCCAGCGCAGTTCCAATGTTGAACAGGTGATCAGAGGGAAAGAAGAGGATGCGTTAAGTTTGGGGGGGGGGGGGGGGGGTATGGTGGAGAACAAGGCGACATGTCGAAAAGTAAAAGGGGATGACGTGTGTGCATGTCTCCAAGAATAGAGATTTTTGCCTCGGTGGGATGGGAAAGATGATTCGGCCGATTCCCTTTTGTATTTTCAATAAGGGAGAGAGAGAGAGAAAAGAGAGACTCGGGTTGGTGAGAGACAGCGGGGCCGTTTTCTATTTTGCGCACGGAAAGCGATATCCCTTTTCTCGGGGCGCGGGTTCTTATTTCGGAAAAGCAGGAGAACGATGCATTAAGGGAAATTTTTTCTGGGGTTTTATACAAGTCATATCTCACTTCATGGGGTATGTTTTGTAACTGGCCTGTGTAAGGTTTATCATGGAGATGGCAAAGGGATGGATATATATACTAGGATTCCAAGGGACCACTGATCTAACGAGTAAAAGTAAACAGATTTGCACACACGAGAAACGAATAGCAACGAGGGAAGCCTGATACACACCTATTTTTCTTTTAAAAACAATAAAAATAACAAAGGGAGCCCGGGCCGGCCGATACATGATACAATTTTTACATTCCTTTCTTCTCTACAACTTCAAACACACCGCAAGAAGCATTCTTGTCCTTCTCTGATTCTATAGGGGCATGGACAATAAAAAGAAAGAAGTACACCTCGTGGTGCGGGTGCTCTACACCAGTTGGCGTTGTTCTATTCCCTTCTATCGAGGTGTGGGAATACAGGAAGCAGGGTAGATGCCCCAAGAAAGGGGGTGTTAAGTGTTTCTTCTAGAAGACACACAAAGAAATGGCATGTTTGTTAGTCAGAGTAAAGCGGCAGGACAAGTTATCACGAGGGAAGAACACATAGCAGAATGAAAAAAATAAGTGTGGTAGAACAGGCTAGGCCGAAAGCGCACATCCATCAAAGCATAGAACAAGGAGGCAAAGGAGAAAGAGAAGCAAAAGAAAAGACAAGACAATTCTCATACCTCGAGAGATAAAAGGAGACGAGATGTACAGATGTGGGTGGACATGACACAAAAGCCTCCTTCGCTATTCCTTTCTCTCTGCCGAAGCCGCTGTTCTTTTCTGTCTCTATCTCTTTTGTTCCCCAGAACTTGCCAATACCAAAGACATGCGGAATTCATGAACAATGGGGGAACTTTGTGTGCTGTGCCGCTTTTCTAGATTCTTCCTTTAGATTATGTGCATCGTTTGAACAACAGTGGCTGTCATACCTACCCTCAAGTAGAGTCCTTCGCTGCTTAGCAAACGCCTCTTTGCATCTCCATGTTCTTTCATCAGGTTTGCATGTCCCGATGCAGCAAAACAAGAAGGGCTCAAGACATGTCTCTGGGTACTCTCCGGCCGAGAAGACAGAGTCTCTTGTGTGACTCGAGTAGAGGCAGAGACACAATAGCCTTTTTGTTTTCTTATTTTCTTTTCTTTGATCTACATATAAGCAAGGTGGCTCCATTTAGAAAAGACGAGACATGAGCCGTTGAAACAGGGAAAAGAAAAAGAGATCAAAAGAGTATTTCTTGTTCAAGAGTCTTGCCATGTTTTGCTTTTTCACTGGGAGGCTGTCTCCAAAGGTAATCTTCTTTAGCCGGAATGGCGTCGTTGCTTGAGGGTCAATAGGGTACATGGCTTTGTTCGTCCTTCATTCATGGGATGTGTGTAGACGGCGCCCTTGCAACGAAAAGAAACGGCTTCTCCACGGCTACCAAGACTTTTTGCTCTCTCTAGCTTTTTCAGTTTATACTGTTTTTCTTCAGTACTCTCATGGAGTCATTCCGCTAACAAACTCAAGTTGACGAGCAAGTTCCTATTCACGTGAGTGTTCAAACAAGGTTGTGACCTTTGTAAACGACGCCCTTGGGCTTACTAGCTTCGACAAGACATGTAGGTATTGTCTGACAGACCTCTTCTTTCCAGAGTTGGCTCAAGAGGGGAAGATAGGACGCTAAAGAAGCTATCAACGGTGTGGCTGTTATTAGTTCCAAGATGACTAAACAAGTAGAGAGTAAGACGAGGAGGGAGAGATAAAGAGGGGCAAGCAAGAAAGAGAGATTGATCACCCCAATTCTGAGAGGGCCAGCTGCCATGTTATTAAACAACACCAAGTGTGAATCGCGGCTTTCGTTAGTTTGTCCAAGCTGAGTTTGGTCTGGTTCGAATTACACCTGTCAGCTTTTGACCTGTACTTAGACACATACTTGTAGAACGCCATGAATTAGTATAAAGGCAAAGGCTCAGACAAAGTGGCTCTCTTGCTCGCCTGAGCAAAGCCCTATCATATAGCATCTGTGACAATGGATGGATATTGTGGAGAGACAAAAGAGTAAGCCCCAGCCCTAGAGGTTGATCTTGTGCTTTGCTAGTTCAAAAGCGATTAGGGTTAGAAACCCACCTTGCAACTTTGGCTTGGCCACAGCCGAAGAACAAAGTAAGATGAGCTGCAAGGTACGAAGAAAAAACCATCAGCAATATTTTTGATGAATTATTCAGTATTCAGGAACGACGAAAAAAAAAAAAAAAAAAGGTGCATGAACAAATGAAAATGAAATGCATGCGGGAGAGCCAAACTTGGACATGGATTTGCACAGTGGTATATGGTATGGTCTAGTGATTTGTTTCAGCAAGTTTTGTTAGTTTTAGCTTACAGCTATGAGCGGTCAGATGAACAGCAAGGAAAAAGCAAAGAAAAAGGTACAGGACATATATAGAGTTGGATCTGCATGGAATTTCAGTGGTTGCAGCTGTGTTAGAAGGTAATATGGGGGAGTTCTTTTGCTTTCTTCTTTCTGTTATTAGTATTTGCATTTTGTATGCATTTCTTACTTGTCATGTTGTATCTTGTCAGGCAGTATGTATGTATTTGTTTTTAAATTGCTGCCTGAAGAAGCCTTATAGGGCCCTGTAAATACGTTTATCGTTGCATCCAAGGGAGGAATGTTGTTGGGATTTAATTTGGGTTTTTCTTAGCTGGGGCAGACGACGACCTGATGGGATTTTCTCAAGGGAGAGTAAACGAAAGTACTAACTTTCTCGTTTCTGCTTGTGTGTGTGTGATGGAGATAAGTGGCAAAGGAGATACAAACGGCCAGCCTATTGTGGAGCACAGGACAAAGAGCTGCTGAGGATTGCTTCTCGGGCTGTGATATCTTCTGCTACACAGTATCGTGAGCTTTCCTATATTGGAAGCTTTCCCCACACAAATGCTATAAGTACCATACATATGTACATACCATACATATGTACATACCATACATATGTACATACCATACATACATACGTATAGTAATTTGGCCACAAATAGCCTAGTCCTCCCTAGAAAACGTACCCCATACTTGCCCAATGACTTGTCAAGTTGTACATCAAGAGGCCCGCAAGTATCTTTCTCACCGCTTCTTTGCGGAGGTCTCTTGTTTTCCTTAGCTTTGCGTTAGCTTTGCATAGAAGAGAAAGATCTTGCTTTCATCTTTTCGATTTTCTTTTTCCCCTCTTCCTCCTTTGCAAATTCATAAATGACACTAATGCATGTGAACGAAAGAAAGCGATTGGATCAATAGCAAGGGCTTAAGAGAAGAAAAAAGAACAGGGCAAACATACGATGTAAGCAAAAAGTGCGGAAATCATGGCGTCATGCAGTCATTGAGAGGGCTAGGCTTCTTACATATCTTATGTACACGCCCCTCATCAGCCCAAGAAATCCAGACCCAGGTATGCACATACTTGTATGTATGTATGTACATATGTAGGCCAAGTCTTGAGAAAGGATCGAGTATTGCATAGCCGTTTTGGGGTATGACTGTTGATATCTTACTTGCGTCTTGTTGCATATCCGCAGCATAGGAATAAAATGTAAAAGTAAAGGCAGAAGCAAGAAGCGCGCCACAGCAAGACGGATGTCAGCTGTAGCCTTATCTTTTTTCTTTTCTTTTTCGTTGCCTTGAGGAAGAAAATGAAACTCACGTCTTATCAAGACGAACAATCAAGATGCCAAAGAGCAAGTTGAGCAGGTGAAAACAATGGGAAGCGCTCAGATACAAGGCCAGACGGAAAGGCTTACCCAAAACAATCAGATTGACTGCCAGTCGATCAAGGAAGATCGCTGCTTTCACCTTGACCGAGTTTTGGGCTCTTTGCTTAATTTTGCTGCTTTTCTTTGTGTTCTAAGAGCAAAGTGAAGTTGAAAAGAGAGAAGCTTTAAAAGGGGACAAGGACACAGCCTGTCAAATCATGTCCTTGCTAGGATCACGATGCAGAAAATGATGGGCGTTGCTTGCTATTGCCCGCAGCTTGACCAGGGTTAGGGGCTCAGCGAGGGTGGGGATCAGCTCGCCCGGACAGAACTGGGGTCGGTTGATGGGCTGACAGCTTCCTATCTTTTGTCTTTTTCACCTGCAAAAACCGCACGCTAGTGGTCTTTGAACAAGATCAACGAGCATTTTTCTTTGTTCGTCCTGAGAACAAATGGAGCATGTTTGATGTGGCTTACTACTATCGCAGCAGACAATGACGAGGGGGGAAAGAGAGAGAGAGAAAGAAAAAAGAGAGCATGTCTGACAATTGCCATTTTTATGCAATGTACTCGCAACTTTTCAATACATGGCTACAAATATCGCGGACTATCAAAACACTATCAAGCGAGACTTCATATTATGTACATTGACGTCGGATGACTGACTCTTGGGAGCTGTTGCCCATGTCGTTCAGCCGAATTTATGTACCTTGCTACAGCCCGGGCCCTGGGAGAATGACGACAAGTAAACAAGGTTGTATATGTATGTAAAGCAAGTACGCTGTGTCTGATCAAATTAAGGGCTTTAAGCCACGATCGCCGAGCTTTGAAATTTTTTTTTTTCATCCAATCTGTACTGTAACAGAATGAGTTGGGTTTGCATAAGGGTTTATTGAAAAAAAAAAAAAAAAATGGAGGAGTCGATGGATTCCTGGCAGGCCACAAGCAAGTTAATTTCTTTTTCAGCTTTGCTTTGCGTTTTAAGACCGAACCCACGAGACGAGATCTTGGTTTTTTTTTTTTTTTTTAAAAAAAAAAACATCATCTTACAAATGCACTGACTCCCCCCCCCCTTCAAAAAAAAAAACAGTTTTATGCCTTGATCAACTCCATCATGCCGTTCTCGACAAAATCGTTGACGGATGCACACGCCATGATGATGTTTATGCTTTATTCACAATAGAGTTGTTGTGGAGTTTGTACTAGGTCGGTGCTTTTCTAAAGCTTTCATCGGAAAAAATAACAATAATAAAAATACATACAGAAACAAAAACTCGCTTAGATAATCCAAGACGTCATGAAAATCCGGATTAACATTGGCCCAACTTTCTCTTCTCGGTGCGTTCTTGTTGTTTCCGGCTCACGCTTCCCAAGAATGGAGTTCCTCTATACTAATCCAAAAGGAAGGCCGTTTACATACAAATATTTTTTTTTCTCTTCTAAATTGATCACAAACTATTACAAAACAGCGGTGAAGGCGACAATAGATAGAAGGCAAAGCCAACCCTACTACGGCCGTATCAGATCAGTTGCTAGTCGTCTTCCTTCAACGCGCAAAACGGAACAGGCTCTGTCCTTGTTGGGCACTGAAAGCCACGGAGGCGCTAAATCAGCTTTGGGCTTAGCTCGTTTGGAGAGGCATGTTTCTTTCGGCCACAGGAAAAATTTCTCATTAGTCCCAAGTTTTGCCAAAGTGTGGTTAATATGCAACCGAGTGTGTCTATATTGCAACTCTGCCAGTTCCAGGAACCAGGAACAACATACTGCGTAGACCCACGTTTTCCTGCCTCGGGAGTTGACAAAAAAGGAACACAAAGAGACAACCCGTGCACATACAGTACTCGATATACCCGGACTACTGTATACATGCAGAGACGTCCGTCAAAAGTTTGTCGTCGAGTTGCACATCTTTTTAGCACCGAGTCCCCCCGAGAATTACAAGTATCTTTTATTTTGCACCTCCTCCCACTCAGGCTTCCAAGAACCTTCCAGCTGGGTCTTTTTACCCACGCATCTCGTCACATTCACACGATATGAGAAGGAAAGGGGAGAGAGGGAATTATGCTGTGCCTCAAATCCACAAAGCTGGAGAGGGCTGAGTGTGATTCGCCCCCAGGCAATGCTTGTGACTTGTTGGGTGCTTTTCTTTTGGTATTGTAAAGAAACAGATATTACAGACAAAATAAAAGGTGACTAACCTCTGTGTCTTTTGTCCATTGACTTAACCGAGTATTTGGTATCAGGTACTTTGTTTCTTTAGAACGATTCTTTGTAACGAACCCAGCTGAGTGGGCTGTTGGTTTCTTCATTTGCAGGTTCTCGACTTAAAGAGACAAGAAAAGCGATAGCCTATAATTAGCCCATTGATATTATGGACGTCGTATGTACTGGCTGGCAAAAAAAAAGTTTTCACTTACAGAAAGCGGAAAACAAGTGAATCAGGAGCCCATATTTCGACTTCGGCGAGCATAAGCGCAAAATATGTGAATCGTTGCGAAGACAAAAACTCCCCGAAAAAAAGACAATAATTCACCGGAAGCGCCAAGCGATTTGAAAGCTCGAGATTGGTGCGACAAGCAAAAACCAAAAGTATGCTACACCGTTTTGAGCACAATACTATGTATACATATACAGTATGTATACGTATGTATGTACGTATGTATGTACTGGTATTTACAAGAGCGAGAAAAATAGTGAAAAGAAATATGCATCTCCAAAGTGCATGCATATGTAAGCATCGGCAAATCCAAGAATCGGACCCACTTATATGCACATGGTTTTATTCTTGCATACGTTGTCAGTACATACTTATACATGCATAGTATATGTACTACATACATATACATATACAACTCCACGTTGCATTCGCTTTCTTTCGTTCATCGCTCATCCCGATTGAAGTGCCAACACTCCATTCAACGCAACCATAAAAATCGTGTCATTTCATTACCTTTGAGTGTGAAACTAACGGCAAAGTCTGCTCTAGACCTGCAAAGGCTGGAATCCCACTCCAAGCTAAGAAATCCAGACCGTACTTGTACGCTACTCGGCGGCAAGCCACGAGTTCACGGAGCTGCGATTCTTTTTTCCTCACCTAAAAAGAAAAAAGCCCGACGATGATCCTTGTTTGGTAGTAGTAGATACATAGTCCAGAGAGCGCAAAGACGTGGCGTTTTTGTAAGGTTTGCTGGTCTGGCCACTCCCGTTGTTATTTCTTTTCTCCGCCCGCCTCCGTCGACTACGATCCCCTGAGCTGGAGACTTGCACATACCATAATCTTGACTTAAACCTCTTGGCTTCATAGCCCCAAGACTTGTGCCTTAATTAGGCGGCAGCCTGAGTAGCGAACAAAAATCAAAATGTGATGGGACCCGTACTATTGGAGTAAGAAGACGGACAAGTTCAGCTGAGCCAGGGAGAATGAACAAGACTAAAATAAGATGGGATGTGCCTGGTTCTGACAAAGCAGTTTACCCGTTGCCTGAAAAAAGAACACAACATCAATCCGAGTTTGTGTTTCTTCAGACGTTGGTGCCCATTGTCTTGTGTTTCTACTTGGTAGCGTAGATATGGCATTTTTATATGTTGACTCGAGTAAAATATCCCGAAACAATTTCTTCTTTAGCACCTAAGCTATGTATGAATATACTAAATACTACTGCTACCTGTATACGTACGTACTCGATAGTCCGGGTATCACCAAAACTTCGATACTGGAAATACGCAAACTGAAAATTCCCGAAACAAAAAACCACCACGCAAAGCGGAAGCGAGTACAGACGAAAGCTACATTCCATTCCAAATATCGAAAAGGCTCCAATACATTACTGGCTTCAGATGGAACATGGCATTGGAAATAACATATTTTCCCGGATTGTCTCGTCCCATCTCGTTCTGAAGTGCAGCGTGGAATGCTGTGGGACCGACTTTGATATTGGCCGAAAACATACCAGACCTTTGGGCGTATTTTGATAGCTGTCAAGGAAAAGTACTACATAGTAACTGTTTTACGGGGTGGACGAAGAAAATATATATTGCAATGCTTTGCCCGTTCAAGACAAGACGGAAATCAAAATTTTGTACCTGACGCGATGGATGAATGAGCTTGTACTTGTGTGTACCATACATACGTATATGTATCTTCTATTTTCCTTGCAGAAGTCAAATCCGCTTTTGGAAAGTTTTTCACGGATCGTGAGGATTTTCACTACCTTTGCCAATAGTTTCGCTCGCTCGCTCGCCTGGCAAGAGAAATAGCCCAACAAGCCCCAAGACGCTCTGAAAGCGGAATTACTAATACTCGGGCATATATCTCTAGGGTTCCTAGTCCAGACTCCCCAAGTTCACCGTAACCACAGCCAATAAGCGTACGCGAATTTGTGAAGTTTACTTGTACACTAGTAGGGGTTCGGTTTGAAGAAGTTGAAATGAATTAGACTTGGGACTAGGTACGAGTACAGAAACGGGCGATCGGCGTATCGGTAATGCATTTGAATCGGCAAGAGTGCCATAACCCTAATATAGCCCTATGTATTCAATAGTTGGGCTTAGTTCGATGTTGATCTCTACTTACGTTGAAAGCAGCTGCTACAATGTCATAGCAAATGATTCTGTATCAAAAAAAGAACAAGAAAAACTAACCATACCAAGCTTTCTACTGAGCATGGAGAGTGCTGTCTTGGCAGCATTATATAGACTCACCACTCGCGAGGCTAGTGAAACTTCTCAGTTCAGTGCGTACATACTGTAGTTGGTTTGGTGATACCGAGAAAAAGGCATTAGATTGCCGTTGTTCCCACCCTTGCCCAAACTCGACAACTACAACTCCCAACCAAGTGACAGCAGCAGCAGCAAACCTCGAGAAAGACACATACAAAATAAAGCTGTTTCAGAATAATCAAAATGTTTAAGAGCTCAAACAACCTTGTTGTTCCTCGCACGATGCTACATACCATACATATCTATGATGAGGCCTTTTAATTTTTTTTTTTCGGCGTTGTGATTTTTTTTCACTGAGAACAAGATTATGAAACGTAAAACGCCGGTTCAAGAAGCGCGGCATGAACTTGGAATGAAAGCTTTTGGGTAAGAGAAGTCTATCGATGGTCGATTCCTGGCAAGCTAACTTTGGCTGCTAGCAAGTTTTTCTTTTGGTGGAGTTTGATTTTGAAAGGATTTTCATCGCCATGTATGTACTTTTTATTATTATTAATTACTCGGTGGATGCCTTGTAATTTGTATATATGCAGTATGTGCTACATACCAGTTGCCAGAGGTTTTGAAGATAGACCTTGAATCTCTCGTTGGCTGTAAAGAAACTACATTCGACGAGGTGCGTTAAAATCCATGAGTGGCTAAAGAGTACAAATCTCTAATCACATATCAAGGCCTCGCTTCTGCCTTGCCTTTTGATGCGTCAGCTGCAAAAAAAAAAAAGAAAAATGCAGGTACAAACGTAATATGTAATACAACCCTTGAAAACACCTTTAAAAGGGCGGTTTAAAGACAATTCTCTTCGTACAAGATCCTCCTGCTGAAGGTGTATCTGTAACGAATCACGAACAACGTAAACGTCCTTTTCTTCCTGAAATACAGCGGAGACTTTTCTGGCCGTTATCTTTTGCCTTTGGCTGCCAAGGTAAACATGTAAAAGAAGTCCCATGAAAAACAAAAAGGTTGCGTCAGTTGGAGGGGGTTGCAAAAAAGGCTGAATCCTACGACGACAGGGGTTCCCGCTTGCTTACATACATACATACATAGTATGTATGTACTCTCAAAAACTCTCATTTCATCAGTCACAATATCTAAACGTTTGACCTGCAACATCAAAAGATGAAGGTTATGCTGCTTTCGGGAGGAGACCTTCTGGCATGGACAAGACAAACAAATGAGGGGTTGAGAGGACGATAGGTCTGCTAGGAGTCAAGATAACTCTGTTCAATGCTCGCGTAGTTGACAGAGGGGAAAATCAGGTATAACAACCAACCAGACAATCAGGGAGGGAGAGAAAGAAACCCCCCCCCCCCCCCCCCCCCCCCCCTCCCCAGAGCATAGTCATCGGATGTTTTGGGTGTTGTTTGCTCCAGACGGGTAGCATTGTAGCTAGGCTATTAGTATTTACATACAAAAGAGACGCGGTATGTCTGTGCTCTAGAGTTGTCCAACAGGCCCATGATACGCAACACAGCAAGGAGGGCCTTAATTGTGTGTGGTCATCGAGGCACAAGTGCATTTGATATGTAGTTGTGTACTACATACATACTACATGTACGTACCAAGAAAATCGGGCAGGTACATGACAAGCTGCAATATTAATGTGATATTGGCTCGCCTGTCCCGCGAACAACCATACCGCCTGCAAGAAACGTGCACATACATACGGAGCATGTACTTACAAGTATTTACGCCGGCCGCCAGTTATTAAGAAAGATGCCGCCCGTTTGCTTTCCTACTTACGCTTAAGAGCCAGTGTTTGCGTTGTCTTCCCATGAAGCGACATTTTTTCGGTACTTTTCTGCGGGCTGTCAGTTCCCAATACAGTGAGAAACTCCGAGTTTGTAAGCTGTTTCGCATTCTCTGTTTGTTGCTGTACATATAGTTTCTCGACACTTGATCAATCATTAAGCCTCATGAAAAAAAAACCCGCATTTAAGCATGACATGGGCCATGTAGTAGGCCTCCGGTCGGCTACAAGAAACAAATCCAGACAAGGCGAGTAAAGCGGGAAGGGCTTACAACGTATAAGTTGTGAGAAAGTATGTATGTATTCATATAAATCAATTTATGCATATGCAAGATGAGCGGTTGGGAAGTTGGCTTCTGTTTGCAATTGAGGTACTTCAACGGATGGACTTTCCATCTACTTAATTATACCTGGAGAAATGCTGCCCGGTTTAACAAATCTGAGATGATACAGGTAAAGAAAATGGTATGCATTAGCGGATAAACGGCGCTGTAAGACTGGGGCCGGAGATAAATCTTGATAACCAAGCAAGCGAGCCCGCGCACTAGTACCGGCAATAACTTGGGAGTACTAGATATACATACATACCATACATAGCTTACATGTATATACCTAGTATCGCGCTATTAACAGTGCCGCAGCCAATCAGGACAAAACTTATGACCTCATCACTTGGAAGGCAATAGAATTAAGCGCAGCACAGCACAACACAACACACACAGCCCACTGGAATACGGACTTCAAGGCTGCCCGTTTACGAGTTTGATGGATTTGAACTTAGCTTACTAGTCGGTAGGTACATACATAGTACATACATAGCAGCTTAACTAGATGGAGCAAGTTTTAGCAACTGGTATTGTTGCTATTACGGGACTCTGGGGGGGGGGCAAAAGAAAGAAGAGAAAAGAAAAACCATGTACACAGTACATACTACATACTACGGACATATTACACTCAGAATTCTATTTTTTTTTTTTCACCAATATGGCTATCAGAGACCCGATGCAGTATAGTGACTGGCCGTCTGGGTTTCAGATTTTCTGGCGGGCTGGCATAATCTTTGATTCGTTTCCTCCAGAGGGAGGGTAGGCTTGGGTTTAAATTGATGTGATACGAAATCTCGCATTTGCTTGTGGTTTTCTCTTGCCCCATGACTACACCCTCAATATTTTGGAGTTGCTGATTTTTTTTTGTTCTTCTCAAGAGTATGTACCTTTGATTACTGTTGGGTTAGAGACAACATCAAAGTCAGGTGGCGGTTGGGCCATGAATTCCGTAAGACAAAAACGACAGTGGAATATGAGGGCCAGTTCCGCGGAAAGAAACAGCAAGTTGCTGAACTATAGTAGAGTACGCAGTACATAGAGTATGTATTTGTATGTATGTACGTACTCTGTACATACGTATGTGCTACGCCACCTGGGTAGGTTTCTGAATCTCTCTATCTACAATGTTGGACAAAGAGGCTTTGAAGCAGCTTTCCCGCCTGGCTTCATCTTTTTAAAGTTCAATGTTGTGTCGCCAGCCAGACGAAGTCAAATTTCTTCATTTATTTACGCAGTAGAGACTAAAGAAAAAACCGATAAACGGAACTTTGAAGCGCAAATTGAAGCAGGAAGAGAGGCTTTATTTGGTAGCTCAACATGAAGATTTAACAATAATTTGTATAACAAGATAATATGTAGTATAACATGCATATACATACATATAATCTTTTTCACCTTGACAATGTTACAGTCGGGCTTATACGGGCCCATGACCCATCCAGATCGGAACATAGTGCCAAAAGTTTCTAATTTTTTTTTCCAAGTCAAAACGTAACAAGGGCCATGAAGCTATGTACGCAGTACATGTATGTACACTATACTTGTATTCGCAGTTCTTTGATTTCCAAAAGGCTGCTCTCGGAAAATCAAAATATCTGACAAAAAACATTCATAAAAAAAAGAAATACATGGTCGTAGCTCAGCAGCCCCACTTGTCAACAACAGCTGGCTTTTGGTACATCACTTTGAGAGGGGATCTTTTTTTCGTCTGACTGGATATAAACGACAAAACATATTTATGTACATATGTGTACAAGTAAATACTGGTAGTATTTGCTTTTACTATGTACATACAGTCGGTCTGGGCTCACGATTTGACCCATGCATCATGTGAGAATGAGCTGGTTACAAAAATCCCAAGAAACAAAAACCAAAATGCGACTTTCTTGACTTTGTTTATGGCTTGACAATCTGGGACTTGGATCGTGATTTTGCCATCTCAACTGGCCACGTTCCGCGTCAATATTATATTCGTATGTATTGTTACGTATGTATATATATACTAGACGGTGATATAGCGGTTTGCAAATATATCCGTACACGAAACGCATATGCTGTTACGAGTCTGGTACTACTACCACCGAAGTCAACAACATCTGCTTTTCTCACCACCAGACGATTAGGCAGCCAATAGGATAGTCAAGTCGGTTTCTTTGGATCCTTTTTCTTTCAAATACCAAAGGGCCTCATAATGACGATTGCGCTCAGACAACGCGTGAATTTGGGCTGAGAATTTGTTTATGCTTGAACTTGGTTGTGTAAGTCTGTGCTTTCTTTTTTTGTTTAGGCTGTCAACATATAGTTTGTATATTTACGTAGTATGTATATATAAACCTTTCTTGCCCTTTTTCCCTACAGTAGCTCTGTGTCACTGTTTGTTAGGGTTTGCACTGGTGCCTGGTTCCTGACGTCTATTTTTGCCGCCTAGGTACACGAGACAAGTATGTACACTTGTTTGTAGCGTTCACAAGGCCATGTTGTCTTTCCTCATACCAATTTTCCTCGCTCCAACGAGCTTGTTGCCTATCTCGTCCCTTTTACAGTTGCCCTGCTTCAGTCGTGCATGTGTTGTGGTGTGTATGCCTGCACCTGTGCCTGTGCCTGTGCCTTCACCGTTTCGTTTTCTCTATTTGGAAGTTCCCCAATAGGTAACTTGCATGTATGTATGTACTCGTACATTGTACATACATACATATAGGGTTCCAAGTTTTGTCCGCATTCCAGATTCCAGTAGGTTCTGCAAATTTGGTTCTGTGCCTGAATTCAGAGGCCCTTCTTCTGCTCGTTTCCATCCATTCCAGTGTTTCCGTCCGTCTCTCTCTCTAGCTCCTGTTTGCAGGGCGGGTTTTCTGTTCTGTTTTCCACCTCATTTTTGAACATATGTACGTCTTCCTCCACCATCGTCGTTCTGCTTTGGCGGGTGACCAAGCATTCCAACCAGCCTTTTTCCTCCAAATTCTTTTTCTCTTTTGTTTTCCTTGTTTTGATAAAAGCGAGCTCAATTTATCGCTTCCCCCGACTTTGATTTTGTCAGCAAAAGGTTTTCACTCAAGTCTCTCCCTTGGTTTCCTGTTTTGGGCTAAGCTGATGGCTTGTGTCTCTGCCTTCTCGTCTAGCTCATACAAGTACCATACTGCGTATATACTATTACTGCTTGTACATAATATGTATACAAATGTTCAGGCTAAACGATGTATACTTAAATTTTCTGCGCTTTTTATCGATATTTATTGCCTGTTGACCGTCAAGAGTTTGATCAACCTGCTTTCCGCACTTTTACACCCCCCCAATGAACTACACTCCCTATGAACCGTACGCATCTGTGTACTCTGTACACGCCTCTTTCGCTTCACTTGCGCGTCGCTTGCATCCCTAACCAACGAGGAATAAAATGTACACCCCCATACCCTGTAAGCTCCGTCATACTTTTTTCTTCCCTGCCATTTTTATTTTTTATTTTTATTTTTTTTCGCTTTTCGCTGTTCGGTGCGGATCGTACACAAACAAGGTATTTAGACCTTCGGCAGCCCACCTCTGTTCTTGATACTTCTCGGACCATACTCAACCTCATCATCTACTATTGTATATCAACTTCTATACATATACCATCAGTTATTCTATGATCCTTTTTCGACCCATTAATACATCTCATCCAACCTCTTCATCTACTACAACAACATAATCACAATGCCTCTTTCGCTGAAGCACATCCGGAAACCCAGCTCCTCTTCCACCTGCTCCCGCAAGACCTCTTCTTCTTCTTCATCTACCATGGACAGATCCATCTCCAGTCCGACCTTCTCCTTCTCTTCAGATTCAACCATGTCTCCTCCTCAAACTCCCCGTTCTGAAGTGTCCGCTTCTCACCGCCGCTCAAAAACGCTGGACTTCAACCCTCTCAGCTTCCACCCCGTCAACCTCCAACCTTCTTCGCCCGTTCAGACCGTCTGCCATGCGCCCCCGCGCCTGCATGACCGGCCCTATCTCTTCACTCCTTCGGTTCCCAAGAGCCCTTCTTCCACTTTCTCTGTCCGCTCCCACTCCACCTCCAAGATCATCCTCCAGAAGCCTCGCAGCATGGCGCAACACCTGACCGTTGTGCACGCCGTTGAGGAGCAGTCCTCTTTCGACTACTCTTCAGACACCGACAGCTTCATCAGCGATGACGAGGAGGATGTGAACGAGGAGGACATTGACCAGAAGAACAGCGAGCTGGTGCAACAGTACTACAGCACTCCCTCCAGACCTGTTCTGCGCTCTCACTGGTCCGAGTCCACCGTTGCTTCCTACTCTTCCGAGAGCGAGGACGACGAGGACACAATCAACGACGACGAGGTCTTTGACCGCAGCGCCACCGAGGACTCTCTGTCTGTGACCATCACCAACATTGAGAATGCCGACGAGCACCAGCAGTACGAGGCGTCGACCAAGACCATTGCCTTCCCCTCGCTGCCTATCCCTCCCTATCCTGCCGACTTTTACGAGGACTCGGAGTCCGAGGTTGAGGACCGCGACTTTTCACCTCTGTCCCCCGTCTCGGAGCGTGCCCCCACGCCTCACCCCCAGCCTACTCCGGCCACCAACTTTTCACGGAAACGCGAGACTGTTCCTCAGACTGGCGCCTCGCCCTTTGATGACTCTGCCGAGGAGCGTTTCCGCCGCAGCGGCTGGAAGAGATGCGGCGTCATCTTTGGCCAGGAGAACGGCGAGCTTGTAGTGCCGAGCTGTCTGTTTGAGCGCAACTCGTCGCCTGGTGTTTTCTAAGCACCTTTGCTATCATGACCTCTTTCTTTTTCACGTTCTCTTCCACTCTTTATTCTTTTGTTTTCACTATTACCCTTGCTGGTTGTTTTTTTTTTTCTTAATTGCCTATTCTTTCTTTTGTGTCATTCTTTTATTTTTCTTTTGTCTTTTGTTTTCTTTTTCCATATACCACGATCATAGTTCCTTTTTTCTTCCATTTAGCATCTCATGTACTCTATCATTTCAGGCGGCGTTGGATTTGTTTTTCTGTTTCTGTTATGGGATTCTATAAGCACTTGGGGCACAGGATAAGGTTGCCACAGTTGGGATTTATTTTTTGGGTGGAGTTGTTATTCATTTTCACATACATATGTATGTACAATATAAGTACAAGTACCTAGTACTAGGTACACACTAGTATTTTCTACAAAATCACATGAACACTGCTGTAAGAAGCAAGCAGGTGAAATTTCTCCATCAATATTCATGTTTTTCCTTCTTGAGTGTGACTTGAATTGTACGAATATACAGACCCCAATAAACAACTGCATAGCTTGAAGCCTATAATATGTACGCAGTAACTAGCTAGGCTGATGTTCTTTGGAAGCATGGGGCAATCTTTGAACAAGGCTGATTTTGCAGCACAAGTTTTTTTTTTTTTTTTT